>CAJQZJ010031998.1:5426708-5465470 GCA_907164525.1 Lophiomys imhausi | reverse complement strand
TATCTATCTATCTATCTATCTATCTATCTATCTATCTATCTATCTATCTTCTATCTATTTATCTATCTATCTACCTATCTATCTGTCTATCTATCTATCTATCTATCTATCTATCTATCTATCTATCTATCATCTATCTACCTATGAAAGGGGTGTGCCACAATGCATGTGTAGAGGTTAGGGGATATGTTTGTGTACTTGGTTCTCTTCTTCCATTATGTGGGTCACTAGGATCAAATGTAGATTGTCAGGCATGGCTGTAAGAGCATTTGCCCTCTGAGCCATCTCTCTGTGCCAAGGGAGATATTCTTATTATTTCCCTTAAGCAGAGAGAGATGTTGGCTAATCTCACACAGGCAGGAAAGAATCAAGTAGGATCTACTCCAAGCTGTCTGGCTCCAGGGTCCACACAACCTATTACTTGGTGACCGCTTTGGGTCATTCTGCCAATGATACTGATGGAAGGGGTCATCCATCTATGGGGAAAGGGTTGAAGGCACAGGAGGTGGAGATGATTGTGCAAACAACTTACTTCAGATGGTAGGATGAAGAAGGGACCAGAAGAAAAAGTTAGCTCTAGACAGGAAGAAATATCAAGTAGATAGAAAAGAGAATTAGAAGAATGGGCATAAGTTATTTGTAGATTTGGTGACTATTAGGACTTTGCAAAAACACTTGGAGAATAATTACCTGGGAAGGAAGACCTGATCTTGTCTTTTAACCCCAAAATTAAAGCAGAGAAAAGGGCAGTTTTCTATGAGAGAGCCCTTAGTGTCTCAGGAGAAAACAGGCTTCTAGACAAGTCAAAGAGGCAAGGATTGGGAAACCGAATTGTGGGCTGGGAGTCACAGAGGGCTCCCAGGAATAATTAGGAGGTTTAAGGGAACAGGATTAGGGGTTAGAGAGAGAGAAGAGGACTCTTGCTCCCAATGGGAAATTTTTGTATGAAAGTGTGTAATTTGTGTGTGTGCTCAGAGAAGTTTTTTTCTTATTTGTTGTGTCAAGATTGGCATCTCACGCATTATCTTGTACCGACAGCATTTGCGTTAGTAGTGTTACATTTCCTAGTAATGAAGTAGCTGACAACAAAGAACTTAAAGGAAGAAAGATTTATTTTGGCCCACTGTCTGAGATGCAGTCTGAAAGGGTAGGAAAACATTGGTGGAGGGAGGGAGTCCTGGTTGTGACAGTGGGGCTGTGAGGCTACCTGTTTACATTTCTGTAGATTGAAAAGTGGAGACAAGATGGAAAATAGACCTGTACTATAAAACTCAAGGGTTGCTTGCCAGTGACCCACTTCCTCTGGCTAGGCTCTATCTCCTAAAGTTTCCATAGCCTCCCCCAATACTGTCATCACTGCAGGAATCAAGTGTTCAAATACATGAGCATGTAGGGGACAGTCCACATTCAAAGTCATAATACTATGATGGATATTTAGGGTAATCTGGGTGGATTGTCTATCAGTAGTGACAGTTCACACATCTGACTCTCAAAGATAATTTTTGATCTGACCACCTTGTGTCCCCAAATACCTATAGCACATACATAAGAAAGGAAAGCATCCTATTATTAAAGAGATATTATAAATAAAATTTTTAAAATATAAAACAAAATGCTCTAAGGAAAATGGGAGAAAGACCTAAATAGGCAATTGAAAGACAAAAGAAGTGATCAAGAAGCATGTAAGCAAATGCCGAATCTCACTAACAGTATGTGAGACACTTTTCATCTATTGTATTTAGAAAGATTTAAGCCAAAAGTACTAAAACAACATTTAAACCTATTTTTAACAAGATACTAGGTTGATGTTAAAAGAATGAGATAGATTTCCTCAATATATGGCTAATATGAAAACAAGTCAGGATTCAGTGTGATATGTGCATATCACACTGGTGCATACAGGTGCATATGTGCCTCTAATGGTAGGAAAATTTTTAGGAGGACATGAAAAGAAATTATTATGAAGTCTAACTCTGTGAACACAGATCATGGGAGGAGTAGAGAATTAAATTTTTTTAAATGCGGAGATTAAGAGATGGCTCAGCAGTTTAGAGTAGTAGCTGCTCTTTCGTAGGACACTGGTTCCACTCTCTGCACCCACGCCACAGCTCATAAACATCTGCAGCTCTAGTCCTAAGGGATCCAGTGCCTCTTCTGGCTTCTGGGGCCACCAGGCACACACACAGAGTAGAGATATATGGTGCAGGCAAAGCACCCATACACATAAATATAAATCAACCTTTAAAATATTGGTCCTGGAGCAATGGCTCAGCGGTTAAGAGTGCTTACTGCTCTTGCAAACGACCAAAACTTCAGATCTATCAACCATGTTGAATGGTTTACAACCAGCTGTAGCTCTAGGATTTCAGATCTAAGGGATCTGAAACCATCTTCTGGACTCTGAGAGCACCTGCACTCATGGACACACATCCACATGCAAATACACAAGTGAAAATCAATAAAAATGAAATAAACCTTGGGGTATTTTATTGCATAAACATTTGAACACATAAAGTATGAAGGACAATGTTAGGACTCTATCACTATTTACCTGTAAACCAAACTCAGCAACTGTTAGCATTATTTGTTGATACTATCCTTTCCCTTTTCTGTTCAAAGAAAAATAACCAGTCATGTGTATTTTTATTTAATATTAAAAATCAACCCAGCCCAGCAAAAGTGATCTGCCTAACCTTTGAAGCAGGAAGAGGCTTTGTTGTGCTAGGGTTTGAACATAGGCCTGACTGAACTCTGTCAGCTGCATAGCTAAAGGGACAGTAAGCCCTGTCTGGATACCACAGAATAATTGCTAATTACAAAACTGACATCAAAGGAAGTCCACCCATTCTGTAAGGGTCAATGTAATGTCCTTGGCACCCACAGACCCAGTCTGTGCTTTGGAAGCAACAACTTGATTTACTTGGAGCTTACTTTCATCTCTCAATTCAGACTCACCCCACTTCCCAATAGATCCCAAAGCTGAGAAAACAGTGCCTTCCTCCTTTTCAATTGGGTGAACTTTTGGGCAGCCAAATTGCTGTCACAAAATGTTAGCCTGGTCCCATATGGACACATCCTGCTAGAAACTCAAGATTGTTTGGAAAATAAGTAGATACCCAGCCCTTAGAGTGAAGGAACAGATTCTGAGGGCTGAAAGTAAAGATGCCCACTCTGAACACGCATCCACTCACTTATTCAACCATCAATAAAGGTACAAATCTTGGCCAGACTCTGCTAGAGTTGGGCTATAAAGCTGTGCGATATTCGGCTTTCTGGACTGTCTGCAATGGAGAATGAAGTGTCTGCAGTTTGCACTGCTTCATTGCCAGGATGGATCATTCTTTCCTATTTCATCTGTTTACTCTCTTCCTCATTCTTCAGATTTGTCTCTCAATTACTTATCTTTGATAATTGACACTTAGAATTTATTGTTTCCTCTGCCAAGAATTCCCTGATTTTGTCCACTTGTTTTCATAGTCATCACTGCAGATCAACTCACCAAGACCAGAGCCAGTCCCTGTGCTTAGCACAGTGCATCACGGAGTCTTACCTGCTTGCCTCTCTTTGAAGCATAACTTTTAAAAAGTGTTATTATTATTATTATTAATTACTATTAGTGTGTGTGAGAGATAGATAGATAGATAGATAGATAGATAGATAGATAGATAGATAGATAGAATGGGAGAGAGAGAGAAAGGTGGGAGGAGACATGCTCCAAGGTGGGCATGTGAAAGCAAGAGGATAACTTTGTAGATTGGGTTCTCTTCCTCCATCTTTATGTGGCTTCTGAAGATTGAACTCAGGTTCCCACAGCATGTGCCTCTCTTTACCCACTGAGCCATCTTGCCAGTCTCAGATGGCAGAACTCTTAAAAAAGACTGATTGATAAGTAAAAAAATTAAAATAAAATCACAATGAATAAACACCAGAAGAAGTGTCAGAGGACTTGGCATCTGCTTTCCCTTAGAAATGTCATCACCTTCTTTTCCACAGGAGAGGTTTTGAGGAAAGAAGCTGATGTCTGAGCGATTGCTATGGTCTCCGTGATCCAAAGAGAATAATCCAGGAAACAAATATTTTTCAGTAAATTAAAACAAGAAGTATGTTTTTTTTAATGCATGCTCATTTCTTTTCTTCTTGCTCTTAATCTATTGAAGGAGCCTTTTTCTCTAAATAGACATTAAGATGTATTATTATCTTTGCTGTTAGTTCCTTCTGTGAATTGGGAAACTTACAGGTAACAAGCAAGAAAAAAAAGTCCCCTTGGGAAAGTGACTTCAGAGAAAATTCCAACACCCATTGTTTTTCTTGATTTCTTGCTGGCAAGGGTTCCAAATTCTGGCTGTCATTGCATAGTTTGAGGTTAATGCAATAGGAAAGGAGATCTCATCTTTATTTAAAACTCCTACTGACAGTCCCCAGCATGGGTGGGAGCCCAGGATTTCTGGAGCCAGTCTTGGCACCTGAGCTTTCGGGATGTAGGGGTCCTTGTAAGCCTTCCTGAGTGAGGACTACGTTTGTTCAGCTGCCTCCTTCAGCAACAGGATAGCCTCACGGGTTTTTTGTAATGTAGCTTGTTTGAAAATGAAGTTTAAATTTCTCCTTAGCATTAATGATTCTGCTAAGAGATAGCAAGTCTTATTAACTGGCATATAAGCCTCCAAATTCCCATTTGCCTTATGTATCATAGAGAAGAGAAGGGGGAAAATGGCTTCTATTTTATGTTACTTTATTTATTTAAATTTTATTTATTAATATTTTATTTATTTAAGGCATATCTTTATCCCCCAAATCTCCCCCCTTTTAGTCCAACAAAAGGCTAATTTTCTTATAACAATAAATACAATACAAAACAAGAAGAACAATTAGGCAACAATTTTGAAAATTATAAGGTATAATATACATTCCAAATGTCCAGTCCATATGTATTTGGGAGCTAATAATGATATTCTATTATCTATCTATCTATCTTGATGAGTTTAAGGTTCTATACCTAACTCAATTTCCATCTTAACTTGCATTACTAACTTTAAAACATCTTAGAGCTAGAGCATACTTTTAATTCCTAAGCAACTTCAACCTTAACTGTGAGACTATAACTATCTAGTCTTCAACCACATCAGAGACCTGAGAAGGATAAACATATCTGAATAAACTGGAAGTGCAGAGCTAGCAGCTTCCAAAACTAAGAAATGACAGACAACTGGCTGCCTAGACAGTCTCCAATTTCTCTTTATAATGTTGGAGCATTTGTCTTCAGTCTTTTGATCCAGGATCTCTGACACACATTAGTTGTAAAGTAGGAATTATGAAAGACTTTTCTACCCTGTCTTGGCTGTCAACTTACCTGTTTCCAAGTTTTTCCCTTTTTGGATAGCATTCCATCTACAGTTGAAGCAAGAGCTTTTCTTGCCCAGTGGCTAGCTTGCCTCTAATGCAGCCATCTCCAAATGGAGAATCTTTGATGCTCATCATCTACTTGAAGTAGAATGGGGGGGTGCCGTCCAGAGCTGACATGTCTCAATATCAAAAAATCTTAAGTTAAGAAAACATCTTTAAATGCTATATTCTACAAAAACCTCTCTTGAGGTTTTTGAAGACCATCTATCTATCTCCGTGTATTTGATAAGCAAATGTTGCTTGTCTCTTAGCATCTTGATTTCTGATTAACTTAGAAAACATCCATGATACACTAAACTAGTACCTAAGAAAATGACGTTTGAATCACTATTAGTTTGCATTTCTTAATTATCCTAAACAGTTTCTGATAGTTACTATCAAAAGACCTAGAACTTCACATTGCATTTTTAAGAATTACTTAGGTACAATATCTTAAAAAGAGTCAACCTTAATTTTGTATCAATATACAAAGTTCTATACCAATGTAGTCAAATATAACCTTAATTTTGTATCAAGAAGTTAATAGTTATCCATGTTCATGGTATGCCAAGAATGACGTCATTTATGTCTTACATCACACTATAGGCTGTTTTTTCTTATATGCCTTATTTTATAGATGATATAATGAGAGGTTAGCATTCAGTCAATGATAATGTTACCGAACTTTTAAATTATTATTTAACACTTATTTATTTATTACTAAATTCACTTATAACACCAACAATTTCTTAACTATTAATCCTATAAATTCCTACAACCCATTTAACCTATCCACTAAACCTATTGATAATTATTTTTCTAACCTTTTAGAATGATACAGTCTCTGGGGCAGGTCCTCAGTCGTCAGGAACACAGTCTTTGTTGTAGATTCTTTAACGCACTTAGCAGTCCTTTTTCTGGATCTCTCAGATGCAGGTTCGTCAGGGTAAATTGGTTATTGCAATCTCACCTTAAATAAGGCTTCATGCTTTCTTCCCTGTGGGAGACCCCAGCCGTCTGCAGGCCAACTAACTTACTTCTTTTGAATCAGGAACTTAGCTGCTGTGCCTCAGTCCCCAAAGCCAGGCACAGTTTCCCCTAGGCCACTGATCGAACAGATCAAACCTCTCTAGGCAAAAGCTGAGCCACAGGGTTTAGTCCTTGGCCTTTTGGTGTCTTGCTCAGGCTTTCTTTGCTCACCAGCTTCTTTCTGCTTCAGGGAGAGAGATGGCCATCAATGGCCAGCCCTTTTTTCAGCAGGACTCTTGGAGCTCTCTAGCATCAGGGGCCTCTTCTTTTTCTGGGCTCCATGCACTGTCCTTAAATAGGAGGAACTCTGTTTCAGCTGAATTTGGGCTCCGCCCACTTAGCAGCTGAAAACAATGTTAGGCCAGATACTTTGTTTTTCAGTCTATTGAGTCTTTCCTGTTTTTCCTGACTTCAACCTTGTTTTTCAGTCTATTAAGTCTCCTGTTTGTTTCCTGTTTTTAGTCCACATGCTGATAATGCTCTTCATGCCCCGAATTAAGAGACAGTATTAGAAACCCCTATATATTCTAAATCTAATTTATCTAACCCCCTACAATAATATATATATATATTCTACTAAATCAGTAGATGTAGCATACTCCAATGTGAACTGTCAATCAAGACTTATATAGACATATGCTTATGTATGTATAAGAATTTTGAGAGACTCAAGTTTTTAACTGATTACAAGGTGAAAATAGTAGTTGCTGACACTTCTCCCAATTTATTTATTTATTTAATTTTTTTGTTTTGATGATTTTTCTTTTTTTCTTTATTTTTTATTTTTTCACGTTACATCTCAATCGCAATCCCCTCCCAACTCCCTCCTCTGCTACTACTACCACCCTCCCACCCCTTCCTCCTCAACCTCCCATCCACTTCCTTTTTTTTTAAGTTTAAGGTATATCTTTTTTTCCCCCAACAGCTCCCCCTTTCAGTCCAACAAATGCCTCTTTCTCTTATAACAATAAATACAATGCAAAACAACAGAAGTAGTTATGCTACAATTATGAGAACTATAAAGCTTAGGATACATTCCCAGTGTCCAGTCCATATGTATTCGGCAACTGACTTTAACATTCTACTATCCAACCATCTCCATGAGTTTAAAGTTCTATATCCAACTCAGCTTCCATCCTAACTTACATCACAATTTTAAAAACATTTTCTTAGATACAGAACATCCTCTTAATTCCTAAACAACTCAAAATTTACTATGAAACTCTAGCTATCTAGTCTTCAACCACATCAGAGACCTGAGGGGGATAAATATATCTGACTATACAGGAAGTGCAGGACCAGCAGCTTCCAAAACTAAGAAATGACATACCGGTGGCTGCCTAGACAGTTCCCAATTTCTCTCCAGACATTACAGCATCAATCTGCAGCCGTTTGGCCCCATTTCTCTGATAGATATTGATTGTAAACAGGAATTATGAAGGACTTGCCTACCCTGCCTTGACAGAGCTAGGCTGTTGACTTACCGGCTTCCAGGTTTTGTCCTTCTTTGGACAGCTTTCTATGTGCAGTTGAAGCAAGGATTTTTTTTTTCTTGCCAAGTAACAGGCTTGCTACTAATTCAACCATCTTCAACTGGAGATTCTTTGATGCTCATATACTACTTGGAGTAGAATAGGGGTGCTGTCAGGAGCTGACATGTCTCCATATCAAAAAAAAATCTTAAGAAAACATCTTTGAATGCCATATTCTTCAGATTTCTTAAAGTTTTTGAAGACTACCTATCTATCTCCTTATATTTGGATAAGCAAATGTTGCTTGTCTCTTAGCAACTTGATTTCTGATTAACTCAGAAAATAACTGTGATAGACTGCCCTATTACCTAACAAAATGACATGCTTTAATGACTATTAGTTTGCATTTCTTAGTTATCCTAAACAGGTTATGACAGTTGCTAACAAAAGGCCAAAACTTCACATTTCATTTTTAATTGTTATCTAGGTATAATACCTTAAAAAGAGCTAACCTTAATTTTGTATCAATATACAAGGGTCAATACCATTGTGGGCAAATATAATCTTAATTTTGTATCAATATACAAAGATCAATACCGATGTAGCCCAATACAATCTTAATTTTGCATTAATATCCAAAGATCAATACCAATTTAGCCAATATAATATTAATTTTGTATCAATATACAAAGGTCTAAGGGCATATTCAATAATCTGTCCTTTTTTTTCTTGATCTTTCCTATATTATGTCTATGTACCATTTTTTTCTTAAGTCTGTTCACTCCTACATAGGAGAGAAAGAAGGATACAAAAAAGAAAAAGAGAGAAATCCCTGGGTCTAACCTCCAACACCTATTTAACAAGACAATCTAACAGCTTGTAATCTCTCCCTCTAAATAACAACAAGTATCTACAACCCATCAAATGACCAAAGTGGGGAAAATCACCTACCCACCTTCTGGAGATGGGACTTCGCTCTCTTAAAATGACTTGCTCCTGATATGGGACGTAGTAAACCTGTTTGAGGCCCAAATAAGAATGGACAAATGATTAAGCATGTTAATAGAATCATTTGATGTTCAGTTCTTTTGTGCTCAGCTATTTAAATGTCCTAAGAAGTTTGTAGACAGAAGCTGAACTTCAGGGTTTTACTGAAGTTCTGTCTGGAACAGTCTGTGGGACTGAACAATCTTAGTGATTTTGAGTTGTTGTGGTTGTAGACTTTTGAGGAAACAGCTATTGAGGAAGTCTGTGAGGCTGGATCGTCCAGGCTACTTGTCTTCTTTGGTGTCTGATCTGTTTTATTCTGAGATTTCAGTTGTCCGATTGTCCCTGCTTCATTAGATGGATGCTTTTAATCTCCTGGAAAGATAAGAACAGAGCTCTGACCTAATCCTTACTCTGGGACACTACTTTTTTTGGGGGAGGAGGAGTAATATTTTTTCTGGAGAAAATTCGTTTTTTTGACAATATAAAAAATATTATTTTTCAATTGAGATAAAAAAGAAGTTATTTTGATATTTTGGAACTAAACAAACCTTTAAGTGTATATATTTTGAAATCTCAAAAGACAATTCACTTTGAATTTCAGCAAGCCTTTTGTGAGTAGCTTTTAGACTTAAATCCTTCTAAATCCTATGTGCCTGTCTCTGCATTTTAAGTATTGGAATCCCATCAGCTTCTCAACTGATGGGATTAAAGATGTGCACAACCACCCCTGGATCTAAGTTTTTCTCTATTTAGAGCTTTCTTTGAATCAGGTTGACCTTGAACTCAGAGATCTGCAGGTTTCTGTCTCTAGTGTGTTGGGATTAAGGGTGTATTCTTCTCAAATGATGGGGTTAAGGGTGTGCACCATCACCACCCTGTTCTTTGTAACTCTAGAATTTATAAGACAACTAACTCTATAGTGATCTTCCTGTCTCTGCTGGAATTAAAGGCATGGGGTAACACCACACTTCTTATATATTTTACCTTAGCTCCAAAGTTTTTCAACTCTTGGAGGTTTAGAAAACCAGGTTGAACTGTAGTAAACTTTAATTTATTTACAGCATTTTAAACCTCTTACCTGCTTTTTAATGCCAAACCATGAAAATACCTACAAAAAAAACAACAACAAAAACAACTTCTAAGCTGCTATCAAGTGTGTGTGAGCTATGTGGCAACCTGCAGTCTAGCAATCTAATCTGAAATTAAGGCCATTTTTCCTTTCATGCCAGTAAGGCAAGTATACCTTTGATAAATTATAATTTGAAATTTTTATATTTTATTTTTATTATATTTTTAAGCTTATTAACCCTTTAAAAAGTATTATTTTGTTTTCTCAAGTTACTTTTAGAACATAGTTTCCTCCCTCCTCCCCTCCTGGCCCCTCTCTTCCTCTCTCCCTCCCTCCTGCCCTCCCTCCTTGTTCCTCTACTTGGTACTCTCCTTCTCTTCAGATGAGGTAGGCCCTCCCATATCATACTCCCTCAGTTCTTCAGTTATGTGAGGGCCAAGAGCTTCCACTTGTACTGGGGCTTGATATGGCACACCATCTAGGGTAAGGGGTTCCACTAACCTGCAGCAGATTCCATGACTCACTGCTCAGTAAAATTTTTCCTAGGATAGATATGCTAGGCTCTTATCTGTTTGGGTCTCTGGGTTGTAGGATGGTTATTCTGTGATGTATGGTTAATATCCACTTATGAGAGAATACATAGCATGTTTATCTTTCTGGGACTGAGTCAGCTCACTTAGGATGAGCTTTTCTAGATCCATCCATTTGGTTTCGAATTGCATTATTTCCTTATTTCTGATAGCTGTGTAGTATTCCATTGTATAAATGTACCACAGTTTTTTTTATCCATTCTTCAGTTGAAGGACATCTGGGTTGTTTCCAGTTTCTGGCTATTACAAATAAAGTTGCTATGAACATTGTTGAGGCAATGTCCTTGTGTTTTAGTGTCAAATCTTTTGAATATATATCTAGGAGGGGTACAGGTGGGTCTTGAGGTAGAACTATTCCCAATTTTCTAAGATATCTCCAGATTGATTTCTAAAGTGGTTGTACAGTTTGCACTCCCACCAGCAATGGAGGACTGTTCCCTTTCTCCACATCCTCACCAGCATGTTTAATCATTTGAGTTTTTGATCTTAGCCAACCTGACTGGTGTAAGATGGAATCTCAGAGTTGTTTTGAGTTGCATTTCCCTGATGACCAAAAATGTTGAACATTTTTTCAAGTGCCTCTCAGCTTTTAGAGATTCCTCTTCTGTGAATTCTTGGTTTAGCTCTAGACCCCATTTTTTGATGGGGTTATTTGATTTTTTGGTGTTTAATTTCTTCAGTTTTTAATATATTTTGGATATTTGCCCTCTGTCAGATGTTGGGTTGGTGAAGATCCTTTCCCAGTCTGTAGGCTGCTGCTTTGTTCTAAGGACAGTGTCCTTTGCCTTACAGAAGCTTTTCAATTTCATAAGATCCCATTATTGATTGTTTTAGCACCTTAGCTATTGGTGTTCTGTTCAGGAAGTTGCTACCCATGCCAATGAGTTCCAGGTTTTTCCCCACTTTCTCTTCTTTTAATGTTACTGTGTCCAGATTTATGTTGAGTCTTTGATCAACTTATCAATTTTTGTACAGGGTGATAAGTATAGATCTATTTGCATTCTTCTACATGTTGACATCCAGTTAGACCAGCATCATTTATTGAAGATGCTTTCCTTTTCCATTGCATGGTTTTGGCTTCTTTGTCGAAAATTAAGTGACCGTAGGTGTGTGGGTTTATTTCTGGGTCTTTGATTAGATTCCATTGGTCAACTGGTCTGTTTCCATACCAGTACTATGGTGTTTTTATTGCTATTGCCCTCTAGTACAGCTTGAAATCCGGGATGGTGATACCTCCAGATGTTCTATTATTGTACATGATCGATTTAGCTATTCTGGGTTTTTTGTTATTCCATATGAAGTTGAGAATTATTTTTTCCAGGTCTGTAAAGAATTGAGTTGGTATTTGGATAGGAATCACATTCAATCTGTATATTGCTTTTGGTAAGATGGCCATTTTTTTTTTAAAGATTTATTTTATTTATTTTATGCATATGTGTGCTCTATCTGCATGTACACCTGCATTCCAGAAGAGGGCACCAGATCACATTGTGGATGGTTGTGAGCCACCATGTGGTTGCTGGGAATTGAACTCAGGACCTTTGGAAGAGCACTAGGCTAGGCAGTGCTCTTAACCGCTGAGCCATCTCTCCAGCCCAAGATGGCCATTTTTATTATGTTGATCCTACCTATCCATGAGCAAGGGAGATCTTTCCATCTTCTGATATCTTCTTCAATTTCTTTCTTCAGGGACTTGAAGTTCTTACCATACAGGTCTTTCACTTGCTTGATTAGAGTTACCCCCAGCTATTTTATATTATTTGTGGCTATTGTGAAGGGTGTTGATTCCATTATTTCTTTCTTAGCCCATTTATCTTTTGTGTAAAGAAAGGCTACTGATTTTTTTGAATTGATTTTGTATACAGCCACCTTGCTGAAGGAATTTATCAGCTGTAGGAGTTCTCTGGTGGATTTTTTGGGGTCACTTATGTATATTATCATAGCATCTGCAAATAGGGATATTTTGACTTCTTCCTTTCCAATTTGTATCCCCTTGATCTCCTTTAGTTTTCTTATTGCTCTAGCTAAAACTTCAAGTACTATGTTGAAGAGATATGGAGAGAGTGGGCAGCCTTGCCTTGTCCCTGATTTTAGAGGAAATGCTTTAAGTTTCTCTCCATTTAGTTTGATGTTGGCTATTGGCTTGTTATAAATTGCCTTTATTACATTTAAGTATGGTCCTTGTGTGCCTGAACTCTCCAAGATTTTAACATGAAGGGGTGTTGTATTTTGTCAAAAGCTTTTTCAGCATCCATTGAGATGATCATGTGGTTTTTTTCTTTCAGCTTGTTTAGGTGGTGAATTACATTGATGGATTTTCTAATGTTGAACCACCCCTGCATCCCTGGGATGAAGCCTACTTGATCATGGTGTATGATACTTTTGATGTGATCTTGGATCTGGTTTGCAAGTATTTTATTAAGTATTTTTGCATCCATGTTCATAAAGGAAATTGGTCTGAAATTTTCTTTCTCTGTTGGGTCTTTGTGAGGTTTAGGTATCAGGGTGACTGTGGCCTCATAGAATGTGTTTGGCAGTATTCCTTCTGTTTCTATGTTGTGGAAGAGTTTGAAGAATATTGGTGTTGGCTCTTCTTTGAATGTCTGGTAGAAATCTGTGCTGAACCCATCTGGCCCTGGGCTTTTTTTGGTTGGAAGACTTCTAATGACTTCTTCTATTTCCTTAAGGGTTATAGGACTGTTTAATTTGTTTACCTGTTCTTGATTTAACCTTGGTGGGTGGAATCTATTAAGAAAATTGTCCATTTTATTTAGGTTTTCCAATTGTGTGGAGTAAAAGTTTTTGAAGTAAGACCTAACAATTCTTTGGATTTCCTCAATATCTGTTGTTATTTCCCCATTTTCATTTCTGATTTTGTTAACTTGGGTATTTTCCCCCTGCCTTTTAGTTAGTTTAGCTAAGAGCTTGTCTATTTTGTTGATTTTCTCAAAGAATCAACTCTTGTTTTTTTCGATTCTTTGTATTGTTCTTTTGTTTCTAAGTTGTTGATTTCAGCCCTGAGTTTGATAATTTCCTCTCGTCTGCTCCTCTTGGGAGTGTTTGCTTCTTTTTGTTCTAGCTCTTTCAGGTGTGATTTTATGTTGCTAGTATGAGGACTCTCCAGTTTCTTTTTGAAGGCACTTAGTGTTATAAACTTTCCTCTTAGCACTGCTTTCAATGTGTCCCATAAGTTTGGGTATGTTGTGCCTTCATTTTCATAGAGTTCTAAGAAGACTTTAATTTCTTTTTTTTTTATTTCTTCCCTGACCCAGAGATCATTGAGTAGAAAGTTGTTCAGTTTCCATGTTTTTGCAGGCTTTCTGTTGCTTTTGTTATTATTGAAGTCTAGCTTTATTCCATAATGGTCTGATAAGTTACAAGGGGTAATTTCTTTCTTTCTTTCTTTTTTTTTTTTTTTTTTTTTACTGTTTTTAAAAATTATTTATTTATTACTCCTGGTTACATCTCCATTGCAGTGACCTCTTTCCGCCCCTCCCAGTTCTGCCTTCCCACCCTCTTACCCCCTATCCCTTCCATCACACTCCTCTGGAGTGGAGTGTCCCTACATAACAGTCCCCCGCCCCAGTTCAGCAGTCATATGAGGGCCAAGAGCCTCTTCATACACTGGGGGCCTACAAGGCAGCACCTCTAGGGCAAAGTGTCTCATTGACAGGAAAAAAAAAGTCTATGTATATGTTCCCTTTGGTGCATTTGTTGTAGTATAGTTATCCTGTAGTATATGGCTAAAATCTGACTAAAAGGGAATAGATGCCATGTGCATTCCTCTGGGTCTGGGTTAGCTCACTCAGGATGAGTTTCTCTAGTTTCATCCATTTGGCTGCAAATTGCATGATTTCCTTGTTTCTGATAGCTGAGTAGTATTCCATTGTGTAGATGTACCACAGTTTTTTAATCCACTCTTTGGTTGAGGGACATCTGGGTTGTTTCCAGTTTCCAGTTATTTCAAATAAGGCTGCTATAAACATAGGTGAGGAAACTTACTTGTGATTCAGTGAGGAATCATTTGGATGTATACCCAGAAGTGGTATGGCTGGGTCCCAAGGCAGAGCTATTCCAAGTTTTCTAAGATATCGCCAGACTGACCTCCATAGTGGTTGCACAAGCCTGCACTTCCACCAGCAATGGAGGAGGGTTCTCCTTTCTCCACACCCTCGCCAGTATGTGCTGTCATTTGAGCTTTTGATCTTAGCCATTCTGACAGGTGTGAGATGGAATCTCAGACTCCTCTTGAGTTGCATTTCTCTGATGATTAAGGATGGGGTTGGTGAAGATTTTTTCCCAATCTGTAGGCTGCTGTTTTGTTTGAATGACAGTGTCTTTTGCCTTACAGAATCTTTTCATTTCATGAGGTCCCATTTATTGATTGTTGGTCTTAGGTCCTGAGCTGTTAGTGTTCTGTTCAGGAATTTGTCACCTGTGCCAATGAGTTCAAGGGGTTTTCCCACTTTCTCTTCTAATAGATTTAGTGTGTCTGGCCTTATGCTAAGGTCTTTGATCTACTTGGACTCAAGTTTTGTACAAGATGATAAGTATGGGTCTAATGTCATTGTTTTACATGTGGACATCCAGTTGGACCAGCACCATTTGTTGAAGATGTTGTCCTTTTTTCATTGTAAGGTTTTGGCTTCTTTGTCAAAAAATTAAGTGACCATAGGTGTGTGGGTTCATTTCTGGGTCTTCAATTCAATTCCATTGATCCACTGGTTTGTTTCTATACCAGTACCATGCTGTTTTTATTACCATTGCTCTGTAGTACAGCTTGAAATCTGAGATGGTGATACCTCCAGATGTTTTTGTATTGTACAGCATTGATTTAACTATTCTGGGTTTTTTGTTATTCCATATGAAGTTGAGAATTGCTTTTTCCAGGTCTATAAAGAATTGTTGTTGTATTTTGATAGGAATTGCATTGAATTTTTATATTGCTTTTGGCAGGATGGCCATTTTTATTATGTTGATTCTACCTATCCATGAGCATGGGAGATGTTTCCATCTTCTGATGACCTCTTCAATATCTTTCTTCAAGGACTTGAACTTCTTGTCATACAGGTCTTTCACTTACTTGGTCAGTTACCCCCAGGTATTTTATATTGTTTGTGGCTATTGTGAAGGGTGTTGTTTCCCTAGTTTTTTTCTCAGCCCATTTATTTGTTGTATGAAGAAGGACTTCTGATTTTTTTTTTTTTGAATCAATTTTGTATCCAGCCACTTTGAAACTGAAAAGCTTCTGTAAGGCAAAAGACACTGTATTTTGAACAAAATGGCAACCTACAGATTGGAAAAAAATCTTCACCAACCCCACATCTGACAGAGGGATAATATCCAAAATTTGCAAAGAACTCAAAAAATTAAATGCCAAGAAACCAAATAATCCAATCAAAAAATGGGGAACAGAGCTAAACAGAGAATTCACCAAGGAGGAATCCCTAATGGCTGAGAGACACTTGAAGAAATGCTCAGCATCTTTAATCATCAGAGAAATGCAACTCAAGAGGACTCTGGGATTCCATCTCACACCTGCCAGAATGGCTAAGATCAAAAGTTCAAATGACAGCATATGCTGGCAAGGTTGTAGAGAAAGGGGAACACTCCTCCATTGCTGGTGGGAGTTCAAGCTTGTACAACCACTATGTAAATCAGTCTGGTGATATCTCAGAAAACTTGGAATAGCTCTACCTTAAGACCCAGCCATACCACTTCTGGGTATACATCCAAATGATTCTTCACCAAACCACAAGGAAGTTTCCTCATCTATGTTCATAGTAGCCTTATTTATAATAAAACTGGAAACAACCCAGATGTCCCTCAACTGAGGAATGGATTAAAAAAAACTGTGGTACATCCACACAATGGAATACTACTCAGCCATCAGAAACAAGGAAATCCATAGGTATGGACAATGTGGATCCATAGGTATGGCAATCTTTTTTTTCAGCCCAAGGGGATGGGTTACTTGTTGTTTTATGTATGTTCCCAGGATGCTTATATACAAAGTACACCGTGTCTTTCTTCATAGTCATTTAAAATTGCATTCCACTAAAAGGCAGTGTTATCTTACATCTAAAAAAAATAATAAACAAAAGGGACTCTTGCTACAAACTATAATAACAAACTTATAATATACACCAGGCTTCAACTAATTTAATTTTTATTTCCTAAGAAAGGATTCTGTTATAAAGTGGCAAATGAAGGCAAGCCTAGGACTCATGAAAGGATGGTCCCAAAAACCCTATCATTACACACTTCTTCAGATGGTCCTTCACAAAAAAATTTAGATAACATACCCAACAGCTACTGTCAAACAAACAAATTTTGTTTCACTCATAGTAGCTCCTTATATTCTTATTAGTAATTTCTTGACTGTCTCTTTCTCACCTGAAACCACATTGGAAGTACCATGAGATCAGAGATCTTGTGAGATGATTAATTTTAATTATTAGCTTCATACAACCTAGCATCACATGGGAAGAAGAGTCTCAATGATGGATTCTCTTAATCAAACTGATTGGTATGGGAAGATCTAGCCTAGCATGGGTGGTGACCCCACTTCCTAGACAGGAGATTCTGAAGTGTATATAGGTGGAGAGAGAAACAGTGTTGAACACAAGCAAGTGAGTAGGTATACACTCATTTCTCTCTGCTCTTGACTGTGGATGACGTGATGCTACCAGATGTCTCAAGGTCCTGTTATCATGATTTTCCTACAGTAACAGACTTCTGTTACTGCTAATATAGTAACCTGGAATTTGAGCTAAATAAACCCTTCTTGGGTTGCCTTTTTGTTGGAATATTTTATCACAGAAACAGAAATGCATCTAGATTTTATTGTCTTGTTTCCTCTCAAGACTTGCAGAAGTGCCTGGATATAGACAGAGTTTAAAGGATGCTGTAAATGGTTACAAAATAACTCCTGCACGGAAGGATCAGGGAACATTGCTGAAGAGGGGGCAGAAAAATTCTAAGAGTGGAAGGATCAGGGAGTTTGTTGTGAGATTGTCTTCTGGTAACATCAAAAGCTACATCCATAAACTCTCACCAATATTACTTCCTAACTATGAGCTGAAGAAACACAACAATAAACATGCCAACATAGATGGGAGAATGCTCACTAGACCTTCACCCCACACAAAGAATGACATGCAACTCAGGAATGCTGAAAGTGAGAGAAATGGACTTCTCCAGGGAAGAACATGCCAGCTGGTTATCTAATATTGAATGATAATCCCTGAAAACACATACAAGTAATATTATACGACTATGCTCTATTTATATACTTAGGAATATATACATATATATGCATGTAGTGAAAATTATTTTTTAAAAAGAGGCCATGAATTTTAAAGAGAGAAAGGAGAAAAATACATGAGGGTGTAGAAGGAGAAAAGAGAATGGGAGAAATGATGTACTTATACTAATCTCAATCGATAAAAGAAATAATTCAAAATATACTGTAAATAAGTAAATAGTTGAAATCAAATTGTTGGTTTTCCTAAACTGCTCTTCCTTTAAAAAATTATTCTAAAGTGACTGGCACATTAGTGCCCTCAGTTAATGATAGCTATAATTATTATTTTAGAGATTACAAAATGTCCCTGGATTAGTGACTAATAAGCAAGGACAATTTAAATACCACATTCATGCTTTTTGATGAAAAAATATTATCTTTTCAATAACAGGGACTTGAGTTAGATTATACCACTGCATATAAGTGTGAGTATGTGTATGTGTCTGCATGTGTTGATAAGACCTTTATTTCAAAACTACCATATTTTATACAACATTTTGCTATTCTTGACAGATAGTAGACATGAAAAGAGCTCTGGAAAAGATTCATGAAGGCAACTTTAAAAAAAAGTCTTGAGTGTGCATGTGTGAGAGCTGATATGTGAGTGTCAATGAGTGCCACAGTGTGTTTGTGTTACAGGGTACTGTAGAGGTGAGAAGACAACCATGAGTATCCATCCTCACCTTCTGTCTTGTCTTGAAGCAGGATCTCTCTTTTTTTTTAATAATTTATTTTTTATTTCTTCAAGTTACATCTCAATCACAATCCCCTCCCTACTCCCCCCTCCAGTCCCACCCTCTTCCTCCTCAACCCCCCATCCTCTACCCTTTTTTTAAGTTTAAGGTATATCTTTTCCCCCCCAACAGCTCCCCCTTTCAGTCCAACAAATGGCTCTTTCTCTTATAATAATAGATACAATACAAAACAACAGAGGTAATTAGGCCACAGTTATGAGGGTTATATGGCTTAGTGTACATTCCCAATGTCCAGTCCATATGTATTTGGTACCTGACTTTAACATTCTACTATCTAACCATCTCCATGAGTTTAAAGTTCTATATCTAACTCAGCTTTCATACTAACTTGCATCACAATTTAAAAAAATCTTATTAGATCCAGAACACCCTCTTGATTCCTAAACAATTCAAAATTTAACTATGAGACTCTAGCTATCTATTCTTCAACCACATCAGAGACCTGAGAGGGATAAATATATCTGATTATATAGGAAGTGCAAGGCCCGCAGCTTCCAAAACTAAGAAATGACATACCAGTGGCTGCCTGGACAGTTCCCATTTTCTCTCCATACATTAGAGCATCAATCTTCAGCCATTTGGCCCCATTTCTCTGACAGACATTGATTGTAGAGCAGGAATTATGAAGGACTTGCCTACTCTGACTTGGTAGAGCTAGGCTGTTGACTTACTGAAGCAGGATCTCTTGTCATTTACCCACTGTGCATACTGATTAACTGGCCAATGAGCTTCCAGAGATTCTCCTGTCTCTTTCTCCCATCAGCTCTAGGAGGGCTGGGATTACAGACATGAGCTACCATGTTTTTATTTTTAATTTAAACATTTAACTATTAATTCAAGTTATATCTCCATCACAGCCCTCTCCCTCTACCTTCCTCCCACCTATCCTACTCCTCTAGTGTGGAGTGCCCCCACATACCAGCCCCCCTTCAGTTCATCAATCACACGAGGGTTAAGAGCTTCCTCTTACACTGGGGCCTACATGGCAGTACCACTAGAGTGAAGTGTCCCACTAACAGGTAACAAAGTCCATGTTCCTCTTCCTTTGGGTCTAAGATCAAAAGCTCAAATGACAGCACATGCTGGGGAGGTTATGGAGAAAGGGGAGAACTCCCACATTGGTGGTGGGAGTTCAGGCTTGTGCAATCACTGTGGAAATCAGTCTGATGATATCTTAGAAAACTTGGAATAGCTCTACCTTAAGACACAGCCATATCAATTCTGGGTATACATCTAAATGATTCCTCACCAAATTACAAGGAAGTTTCCTCATCTATGTTCATAGCAGCCTTATTTGTAATAGCTAGAAACTGGAAACAACCCAGATGCTCCTCAACCAAGGAATGGATAAAAAACAACAACAGCAACAAAAAAAACTGTGGTACATCTACACAATGGAATACTACTCAGCCATCAGAAACAAGGAAATCATGCAATTTGCAGCCAAATGGATGGAACTAGAAAAGTTCACCCTGCGTGAGCTAATCCAGACTCAGAAAGATATACATGTTATGTATTTACTTATAACTGGATTTTATCCATATAGTACAGGATAACTATCCTACAATGTTGCTTTTAAAATGTAGGTTCTAGGGGTTTGAACTCAAGCTTGTGTGGCAAGCACTAGCCTCATGACAAAAGCTTTTGTAGATCTTAAGCACTCAGTGGCTACTACTACTTCACACACACACACACACACACACACACACACACACACACACACACACTTTAGAATAGATAGCCAAAGAAAAAGAAACATACATATAGACATGTGGTAGATAGATATGTACAAGGTTTCTGATGATACTTGAACAATTGTATATAAATTGATAGCATTACCACTCACTCCAGAGTTCTCTTCCATCTTTTTACATCAAGAGACACTTTAAAAAATCGATGTGGAGTAACCAGGCAACGGCCACCGATCCATTATTTCAATAAGCTTCCTTAAATTCCATGGATTTTTTACCAAACTGGATTTATTTTTAGATGCCAGGTCATATTTCCCGAGCAGCAATACCATCACGTGATATGATCATTATGAAAATCTACACTAGAGTCACACTGCTCTTATTCACAGCCAACTCTTCATTTTGACATTCTCTACATTTTAATGTTTTATCATTCACCAGCATTTTAACATCTCTAAAATCAAGATGTCTTCTAATCAATATTTTATGAAAATAGTACTTCCTTTTATTTTCTTAAAAGATGTTATTAAAGTAATGGTATCTTTCTATCCGTAGCAACTGAAGATCAAGAGAGAGTAGTATTTGTAAGAAAAATGATAGACAGGTTTATAATCTGAGCATGTTAAAACTTGTAAAAATGACAAGAAAACAGTAAGATCTTGAAATTATGAAGACAAGGATCATGAAACCTCAGTGCACATAGCAAAATATAGTTAGCCAGCAATATGAATAACCTTGCTAGGACTGAAGTGAACGCAAATGAAAACAGAAAGAAAACCACCTTTTTTTGTCTTCCAAATTTGAAAGTGATAGTTTCTTTAAACTCCTTGGCCAATTAGTGTGAAATGTAAAGAGTGTCCTTATCAGGAGCTGATGTGTAAATTATTGCAAAATTTCTGGATAGCAACTTGGCAGTATAGGTTAAAATCTTGCAAATATTCACATCTTAATTATTCTTTTAGAAATATGAGAGAACAATGAGAAGGTGGTGTAAATACATCCTCACAATAAGAACTATAAAAATACTCACTTATAACTGGATTTTAGCCATGTAGTACAGGATAACTATCCTACAGCCCGCAAGTCCAAAGGAACAGGAACCTAGCATTACTATCCTTCACCCAGCAGCAGATCAAAACAGATGCGGAGACACACAGTCAAACATTAGGTGGAGCTCTGGGAGTCCTGTATAAGAGAGGGAGGAGGAATAGAGAGACCTGGAGGGACAAGAACATGAAGATCAACAGAACCAACTAACCTAGGCCCTTAGAGAATTACAGAGATTGAAACACTAAGCAAAAAAGAAAGAAAAAAGCATACTTAGACTAGACCTAGACCCCCGCAAACATATGTAGATAATAGGCAACTTGCTCGTCACACAGATCCCTTAGCAAGTGGGGCAATGGTCTTTGTTATAGACTCTGTTCCCTGTTAATGGGACACCTTACCCCAACTGGGTTCCCATGTCAGGCCCCAGAGCAAGAGGAAGCTCGTAGTCCTCATGTGACTGATGAACTGAGTGGGGCTGATAATGTGGGGACCCCTCACACCCAAGGAGAAGGATAGGAGGGAAAGGTGGAAAAGGTGGGAGGGTAGGACTGGGAGGGGAGGAAGGAGGGGCTGTGATAAAAATGTAACTTGAATAAACAAACACATTTGGAATTAAATAAAATTTAAAATATGGGAGTAAATTGTTTTGAAGCTAGTTTTATGATTATTTGCCTCCTTTTGGTACACTGGCAGCTTATTGGTTAAATTCACTCTGTGAAGATTTGTCTTCCTGGATGAGGAAGTGTTTGGTGTCCTCACTAAATATGGGATTAGTCAGCTCTTTATTATCTCCTGCAAATAATAGTCGGATACTGTTCTTATCATATAAACATTTATCCAAAAAGCCAACCAAGACTCTAAGCTGCTAGTGAATAGTTACATAATAAGAATGTTGCAAAATTCCCTTTTTAGTAGGATGCCATTATTTAGTTCAGTAATGCATCCCATAGAGCAGCTTCCTGGAGGGCTTAGCTGAGTTTATAAAATTTAACTTTGTTTTTTGAGACTGTCATACATGAATATAATATATTTTGATATTCACCTCCACCCTGCTCAACTTCTCCCAGACCTTACCATGTCCCCTCCCAATTTCATGTTCTTTCTCTCTCCTCCTTTCTAACTCTTTATAACTGCTTTATAACAGTTAGTGCTGCGATGTTCTGCATCGGTGTGAGGCCATCCCTGAGCACAGGCAATCGATAAGGGGTCACAGCCCTCAAGAACACTGATTCTGCCTTCTCTAGAAGCCATCAGTTGACTTGATTGATTTTTAGTTTCCCTACCTCTCTGCCTCACACTGAAATCCTATTTTTGCTTATATTTTCTTAGAAAAAAAAAAAAAACAAACCAAAGCGCAACATTCCTTTGCTTATGCCTTTGATATTTAAAAAAGAAAATGAAACAGTCAAATTGATCCAGCATTTATGTGCTATATTTTCATAACTTGATTCTATTTATTGTTTTACATATTTGCTTTGGTATTTTCTTTAGGTACACTGACATAGGAATACCATTTAGGAACCTCAAACATCTTATAAACTAGTGGGGTGGTAGAATGTGTGGGCAGATAGCCTGCATGTACAGTTTAAGGGGAAGGTTTAACTTTTCTTTTAGTCAAAACAAGTACTGAGTGTACATCATTAGCCAGAGAGAGTTCTAGGGGCCAGGAGACAATGATATGCAGGCATTAATGTCAGCTCTGCTTTGGGAGGAGGTAGGCCATTCACTTGTAACTCATGGTGTCATGGACCCTCTTCACCACCCCCCCACATTTCTACTCCCAAACTAGTCAAAAATATTTCTCCTTCAGTAGACATTGGGTTTGCCTTGGTAAGTCTGATATACCGCACAATGCTGTAGCCACAGTGGTCTCATGTGAAAAGCATGGGAAGGCATCAGGCGAATCTTTTTGAGTCACTTTCTCTTCACAGTTTCCTTTCTGCTGTTACGACTTTGGTTTAGACTCTGAGTATCATCGATGGCATCATCTCTAACACATAGGGAAGACTCTTCTAAGTTGCCCTGTATCTTTTACAAGTTACTGAGTTAATGTTCATTTTAAATGATTTCTTTTGATTTCATCTCAGGTTGTGTTCTCGTGAAAATAATGCTGTGCTCCAATTTCTTATTGTTTTGTTAATACAAGCCTATGGTTCTTCCTTCTCAGGTCTAAAATATCCCACTCGCATGCCTCCAGGTTATTACATATGTTCTTTCCCTATCATCTTTTGACTTGTTCACACTCAGTTATCACATATGGAGAAACAGTCAAATTTTACACATACAAGATCTCAGAAAATGGAACTCCCACACATTCTGTCCTAGAAAGCTTTGGAGGACTGGGGTAAAAAAGAAGAAAAATGGCAAGGCTTGTGAAACAGCTTGCTAGGGAACATTAGCCAAGGGAAGGAAGTCTCATAAGGACAACTGTGATGAAGGATGTAGAGACTCAGAAGGAAGAGATCCAGAGGAAAGGAAATGAAGGCCTTGAAAGATAATATGGGTGCATATTTGATAAACGCTATGGATTGATCAACCCCAGACAACCACGCAGAAGGAAAAGCCAAATGAGAAAAATTTAATTCCTGCACACTCTTTAGCTTAACCAGCAAATGACACTTAAATCATTATTGAGGGGTGCAACCATGAACTATTTCTTTTCCCACAAATTGAGACATGACTTTCTTGGGAGAGGATGCTTGAGCAATGGCGTTGTGAAGGAATCACTTTCCCATCAGCAAAAAGGCAGCAGGGAATATGTTTGCTTGATTAGCCAAGAACTAGTGCACACACTGGAAAGTGAAAAGGAGATACCACAAGCTGTGTGTAAAATAATTCAAGGTAGTTGTCTCAGACCGGTGGTTGAGTGGGGCACAGGAATCTACTCAAAGACCAGTACTGTTTTCCTAGGAAAGCCTTAAACTTCAGGATACTTTAATAACTGTTTTACAGATTTAAAAAAGAACTTAACATGGATTATACATGTGATGCACCTACAATGTGCCCAGCAAAGAGCTCAACTCTCTGCCCATCACTTAACAAGAAGCAATAGAGCAGGATTCTGATGCTCTGGGCATGTAAGTCACTTTCGAGGATGTAAAGGTGGCCCTCGTCCAAGAAGGGACTTAAGCATCTTTGAATTCAAACTATATGAACCTTAACTTTAGAAGAAAAAGTGTAAAAAGTACCCTACTGAATTTACAATTCAAACTCAAAGGATAATGACAGAGAGTTACTGGTTGAACACCTCCCTAAGGGTTTACCTCATCAAAGCCACCCAAAGAGCAGGATCACACTGAAGACCAGTTATGATGTCCATGCCTTAGGCTCCAGTCTTGCTGCTTCTTACAGAAGTGCCTGTTTGCTTTGTACCAGATACTGTTGTTCTTACAGAGGAACATAGTTTCCTGTTCCCTTTTGCCTAGTGGCCATTTAGAGGATGCTGCAGCGAAGCCAAAGAAGGACAGAAAAATAAGGAAATGAAAACAAAAGGGTTAGAGGCATGGAGGACAAAAACAAAACAAAACAAAACAAAACAAAACAAAAACAAAACAAAAAACCCAACAAGGACAACAGAACTACAAATTCTGTTTTTGTAGGACTCTGGGGGCAGTTTCTCAAATGTGCTTCTTGCCATTGTCGCATATTTTGCTTGGACATCCTGCCACTTCCTCTGTACCCTCTGTGACAGAAATATTTGTGAGGAAGGTTAAAATCACTAAGAAGTTGTTTATGTGGCATGTTTCTTGGCAAGAGGCACATCTTATGTTCCTCTGAACAGCTACATTTGAGCAGACAGGTAACTCTCAGCAAAATTAAGTACCGATCTATTGTGATCACACACACTGGAAGATGCACATTACTATTTTTTAGGTGTGTGCGTGTGTGTGTGTGTGTGTGTGTGTGTGTGTGTGTGTGTGTGTGTGTCTGTCTGTCTGTGTGTGTGTGTTCCACATATATGAAAATGTTTCATAGTGTGTACAGATAGTTTGTCTTCACACTTTCCTTCTACTAAAATTCAGATTCATTTTTCTCCATGCTGAATTAGGCTACCAAGAAACAGAGGGATTAATCCAGGCATGAAGGAGAAAGGCAAAGCCTTAAAGGCCTTTTTTTCACACAGATATGAAAACCTGCGGGATTTGGTCTTCACTAGCGTGGAAGCTCAACTTGGAGTCTATTTATTCAATTAAAATAAATAACGTGTGCCACTCAATTAAAACACATAGAAAAGCCAGTGAGGTGGCTCAGTGGGTAAGGACTCTTGCCACCAAGTCTTGAGTTCAAATATCAGGACCAACATATTGGAAGAATGAGACTCCTTATACTTGTCCTCTGCTATCTCTATGCGCATGCACGCGCGTGCACGCGCGCATACACACACAGAGTGGTAAGTAGCAATGATAATACTAATAATATAATATGACTTATGTATCCAGCTAACCTGAACATTTTTAGTTTGAAAGTGGTAGACAAACTAGTTCATTTAAGAACATATTTTGCTTAGCCCATTTGAAGCATATCATGGCCTGCTGCTTCTGCTGTTGTTTAAGTATCAGCATCCAGGTATCAGGCCAGAAAACGTGGGTCAGTCAGTCCTCAAGTGTGAATGATGATGTAATTGATTACGTAACTTTGAGATGACCTCGTTTATTTCACTAAACTTTCCTTATGAAGCAGTGTTCTCACTGAGGATTGATAGGCAAGTGATAGCTGTTAATGAAGATAGAGCTTTCCACCACTGGCTTTGGCTTTGGTGGACTATTAAACACTCATTCCGTCCGTTTAAAGAAGGAGATGTTCTACTCCTCAGTCTGAGTATCATCGTCATCATCATTGTGATTGTTATTACTATTTTTGTGGAAGTGGTCCGACACTTAGCAGTTTTCTGCAGAGAAGTACCCCAGATATAGATACAGATCACTAACATCTTGTGACTTTCTTCCTTTCTAACAGCACACTCACTTAACCATCACATAATGTCAATCTTTTCCTGTTGCTGTGATGAGATAGAGAGGAAGAGTTTATTCTGGTTCACAGTTCAAGCCTATAGATGCTCATGGCTGAGAAGCCAGAGGAGCAGGAACCTGACACAGCTGGTCACATTGTATCCACAACCAGGAAGCAAAAAGCAATGAACCAACACTACTGCTCAGCTCTGGTTCTCCAGTTTCCACAGTCTGGGATCTGGTGCCCAGGGACTAGTTCCACCCATAATTAAGATGGGTCTTTCCATATCAACTAATGTGATCCCGACACTCCCTCACTGACATTCCCTAGGCTAACTTTTATCTAGACAGTGCCTCACAAGTGTGCCTGGAAGCTAGTTTCCTTGGTGAGTCTGGGTTCTGTCAGGTTGACAACACCAACCATCTGTCATACATACATATGGCTTTTTTCTAAAGGGATGGTAAATCAGGTAGCATATATATACCCATTCTCTCTCACTGGCTTCTGTGGACGACAGCACTAATGATCACAGCATATGCACAGGTAACAGCATTAATGGACCACAGATCACTTCCCTCTGAGCTTTACAACCTTCAACACACCTCTCCCCAGAGTAACTAAAATCTTTGTACCAGCCTTTATGTGCTGAGCACGAACTATGCAAAGGTGTACAGCACACATTTTTTTTTTGCCTTCAAGACCACTACACAGTAGTGAGTGAAAGCTAATAGCTCCTATCTTTATCCTCCCATGAGCCCCACCTACTGTAATTTCATTGGTGAGAAGTTCAAGGTTAAAAGCACAAAGTCAGAGACTGTTATTCTCAAGTCTTACCTCCTACCTAAAAACCTAAGACTGAAGGTGAAAGGGATTGACAAGATAATGTAGATATGTCCCAATTTCATTCAGCTAAACTTTGACTATGAAACACCAGTCTTATAATTACAGAAGCTCTCCATTTACATTTGCTTTTCCCATGGTTCTGGGGTTAATTCCTTCTGGACTGGTTGCTTGGTTCAGTGGTAAAAGATTTTAATTTCCTCTTTGCAGTGGGTGAAAGATACCCCCACTTCAATGGTGTCCCCTTCCCATTACTGACAAGGTAGCCTCAAAACTTCATCCAAAATCCTCTTCCAGTGAACAGTGAGATTTAGAATTTATAGTTGGCAAGTGAAAGATGATTGGTCACTTCCTCCTGCTGTAGTCCTGGACATCAGAAGCTCAGCTCTGAGATCTCACAAGCCCCGGAAGGACCCCTCAGCTGCTTCCACCTGGAGTTTCTCCTATTTAGGTGAGGTTCACTGGGCCTGTCAGTCAGCAATGATAGATACTTCCAGCAAAGCTTTCCACTCAGGCTGAGGTTGGCACCATTAAAAGCAGATCTGTAACCAGAGCTACGAGGAAGCTTGAGAAAGCTGGCAGAAGGCGCAGGGGATTCTCCCACCAAGAAGCCTCTGACATGCAGGTGGCAGAGGAGAGTTGCAGCAGCTTTCTTACATGTTTAACTAAGTCTTGCCTTCCTTAGCACTGAGGGAAGGAACCCGACTGGTGTCTTGTGTGTTTGTATGTGTGTGTAAGTGTGCAAGTATGACCATGTGGCAGAGGTTAATATTGGATGACTTCCTCAATTGCTATCTACATTACTTTTTACATAATGTTTGTATTTACTTTGTTGGAATTCTTTTATTTAAACATTTATTTATTAATTCAAGTTACATATCCATTATAGCCCCCTCCCTCCAACCCCTCCCAGTTCCTCCCTCCCACCCACTACTCTTTCTCCCACCTTTCCTACTCCTCCGATGTGGGGTGTCTCCATGTATCATCCCCCCTCAGTTCATCAGTCACATGAGGTCTAAGAGCTTCCTCTTGCACAGGGGGCATACATGGCATTTCCACCAGGGTGGGTGTCCCACTAGCAGGTAACAAAGTCCATGTTCCTGTTCTTTTGGGTCTATTGATTGTAGTAGGATGGTCACCTGTACTACATGGCTAAAATCCAGTTATAAGTGAATATATGCCATGTGTATCTTTCTGAGTCTGAGTTAGCTCATTCATGATGAGCTTTTCTAGTTCTATCCATTTGGTTGTAAATTGCATGATTTCCTTGTTTCTGATAGCTGAATTGAGTAGTATTCCCTTGTGTAAATGTATCACTTTTTTTTTTAATCATCCATTTGTTGGTTGAGGGACATCTGGGTTGCTTCCAGTTTCTAGCTATTACAAACAAAGCTGTTATGAACATAATTGAGGAGATGTCCTTGTGGCTTGGTGAGTAGTCTTTTGGATATATGCCCAGGAGTGGTATGGTTGGGTCTTGAAGTAGAGTTATTTCAAGTTTTCTAAGATATCACCAGACTGGTTTCCATAGTGGTTGTACAAGTTTGCACTCCCACCAGCAGTGGGGAAGTATTCCCCTTTCTCCACAACCTTATCAGCATGTGCTGTCATTTGAGTTTTTGATCTTAGCCATTCTGACAGGTATGAGATGGAATCTCAGAGTTGTCTTGAGTTGCATTTCTCTGATGGTTAAGGATGTTGAGCATTTCTTTAAGTGTCTCTCATCCATTAGAGATTCCTCTTTTTGTGACTTCTTGAGTTTAGCTGTGTACCCCATTTTTTGATTGGGTTATTTGGTTTCTTGGTGTTTAATTTCTTGAGTTCTTTATATATTTTGGATATTAGCCCTCTCTTGGATGTGGGCTTGGTGAAGATCTTTTCCCATACCTAGAAATATTAAAGGTAATATACAGCAAGCAAGTAGCCAAAATCAAATTAAATGGAGAGAAACTTAAGGCATTTCCCCTAAAATCAGGGACAAGGAAAGGATGTCTACTCTCCCCATATCTCTTCAACATTGTACTTGAAGTTCTAGTCAGGGCAATAAGACAACTAAAGGAGATCAAGGGGATACAAGTTGGAAAGGAAGAAGTCAAAGTATCTCTATTCGCAGACAGTAAGATAGTATACATAAGTGACCTGAAAAATTCCACCAGAGAACTCCTATGATTGATAAACTCTTTTGGCAAGGTGGATGGATAAAAAAATCAATTCAAAAAAAATCAGTAGCCCTTCTTTACACAAAAGATAAATCGGCTGAGAAAGAAATTAGGGAAACAACACCCTTTACAATAGCCACAAATAATATAAAATACCTGGGGGTAACTCTAACTAAGCAAGAGAAACACCTATACAACAAGGACTTCAAGTCCTTGAAGAAAGAAATTGAAGAGGATATCAGAAGATGGAAAGATCTCCCATGTTCATGGATAGGTAGGATCAGCATAATAAAAATGGTCATCCTACCAAAAGTAATATATAGATTCAATGCAATTTCTATCAAAATACCAACACAATTCTTTACAGACCTGAAAAAAAAAAAAACAATTCTCAACCTCATATGGAATAACAAAAAAACCAGAATAGCTAAACCAATCCTGTACAATGAAACAACATCTGGAGTTATCACCATCCCAGATTTCAAGCTGTACTACGGAGCAATAGTAGTAAAAACAGCATGGTACTGGTATAAAAACAGACCAGTTGATGAAAGGAATCGAATTGAAGACCCAGAAATAAACCCACATACCTACTGTCTCTTAATTTTTGACAAAGAAGCCAAAACCACACAATGGAAAAAGGACAGCATCTTCAATAAATGGTGCTGGTCTAACTGGCTGTGAAGATGTAGAAGAATACAAATAGACCCAGGTTTATCACCTTGCACAAAACTTAAGTCCAAGTGGATCAAAGACCTTAATATAAAACCAGACACACTAAGTCTAGTAGAAGAGAAAGTGGGGAAAAGCCTCGAACTCATCGGCACAGGTGACAACTTCCTGAACAGAACACCAACAGCTCAGGCTCCAAGACCAACAACCAATAAATGGGACCTCATGAAACTGAAAAGCTTTTGTAAGGCAAAGGACACTGTCCTTAGAACAAAACGGCACCCTACAGATTGCGAAAAGATCTGTTTACTCTTTGAGAATTTCATTCATACAGTATGTTTTGCTCATATTAATTTCCCACCCCCAACTCCTCCTAGAACTCCTCCCTTCCTACTCCTTCACCTTCATGTTATATATATATATATATATATATATATGTATATATATATATATATATATTTTTTTTTTTTTTTGAGGCAGAGTTTGTCACCGAATTTGGTGCTTACCAATTCAGCTAGACTGGCTGGCCAGCAAGCCCCAGGGATCCTCCTGTCACTGCCTTTTCAGTGTTGCAATCACAGGAACTCACCTCTGCCCCAGGGTTTTATGTAGGTGTCGGGGATTGAACTGAAGTCCTCACACTTGCACGCTGAGCTCTTTGCAGGCTTGAGCCATCTCCCCAGCCTGCCTTGTCCACTTTTTAAAGCAACTGCACCTTTGAGCCATTTTGCATCCTCTCTTTCCAAAGCACATGGCTACTCTGTGCTGCTACAAGAAGTGGCACATTCCTGACTGCCCCCACTAAACCCACAGAAGAACACAGCACCTGGGTTCAACTGATTCCAACTGCCCCCCCCCCAAAAAAAAAGGTTATTTATTTGTTCCTGAATCTGGTTTCATTTTAGGCTTTCTGAGAAAACTCCTCGTGTGGAAGGGGATTAAACTCCCCCTAGATTTCTGCTGAGAAACAGCACTATGACGAATGGTAGAAGGGCTCTCAGTGTCACCTTGGCTCACGTTGGCTGGAAGAATTGGCCACCTCATTACCTTCATAAGAGTGCCATTTCTCACTCTGAGGTGCAGAGACAACAGGCTGCAACTCTATTTCCTTCTACCCTCCATATCTTCTTAAGAACTTAAGGAGCCATTTCCTTCGTAGTTTTAAGTCTTTCCATGTGTCTATTGACTACTTGGTTAGATGTCATTGCATGATTTCACCTGGTGAATGTAGTTTCTGTGTACGGCTTAGTCCATATGAGCTCAAAATCAGCTCTGACAGAGAGACCCTGGTTAAGGTCTATGGCCTCCATGAGCCATGGTGTCCTTAAAGTGGGGCTGTCAATACTGCTCACATGGTGATGAGAAAAATATATGTATTTAAAATACATTAATGACAGTATCATTATATTGAAGTATATTTTTGAAGATTTTGTGTGTGTGTGTGTGTGTTTGCTCCATGTGTGTAGGTACCCACAGAGGCCAGAAGAGGGCCTCAGATCCCTTCAAGTTAGATATTCGTGAAGTTATGGGCTGCCCAGTGTGGGTACTGGGAATTGAACTCAGGTTCTCTGGAAGAACAACAACCCCCCCTGAAAACTGCAAATTAATTATTTTATGTAGTTATAGTAAGTATAAACTGTAATATTAGGCTGGCAGAGTAGCCGGCAGAGTAGCTGGCAGCTTGGCAGAGGAGCAGGTGGCCTGGCCTGAGTGCCTTAACAGGTTGCCTAACTTATCCTGGAGAAAAGAGCCCCGGGACCAAAGGTGGCCTACACCACCTATAACCTAAACTCTGTTAATTAATATAAGTTGTTATATTAGGCCGGTAGAATTACCGGCAGCTTGGAGGGAGATTCGCCTGGGCTCAAGGGGAGTCTGGGAATCCAACAGCCCGGGACTGCTTGGACTGAGGGCCTATAAGCCGCCGCAGTCTTTTTCCCAATAATTAAACACACCAAGACCTTTTAATATTTTAACGCTTAGCCCTTAGCTGGGCAGACTCTCAATTAGCTACTCTAAGTTAACCCCAAATCAACATGTACCTGTGTGTACCTTCCAGACTTCTCCAGACGTCTGTCTCCTTCTGTGTCTCCGGCGGAAAGAGGGAGAATCTCTGTGTGTCCGGAATTCCTGGTCTGATCTGAGCAAGTCCCGCCTTCCTATACTCTTTCTGCCCAGCTAATTGGCTATAAGCGACTTTTATTAACCAATCAAGAGAATGCCTCAGAAGGGGCGGTAACCAGATCTCAGCATTGAATTCAATGTATCAGAAACAATATTAGACCTTCCCCCAACCCCCCCCCCCCCCTTTTGGTTTTTCGAGACAGGGTTTCTCTGTGTAACAGCTCTGGCTGTCCTGGACTCACTCTGTAGACCAGGCTGGTCTTGAACTCAGAGATACAAATGCTGGGATTAAAGGTGTGCACCTCCATACTTTCAAAACCCTTCAGCCATTTCTGCAGCCCTGAAATGTATCCTCAGTGCTGTTTTAGGGACGTTTTAAGTTAACAGGAAAGTTAAGGAAGGAGATATCCCACATACTCCACTCACCCATAGCCTCCTCCATTTTCCATGACTGTTGTTATGTTAAAATATACTCACAGAGGTCATATCTTCTACTTTCTTTGCCTTAAAAATATCATCTTTTGACTCTGGAGACATAAAATTATCTTTTAGCCACTTAAAAATTGTGTGTTCTGTTTTTGTTTTCTTGAAACAGAGACACTGTTTCAACAAATGTGGCTCTGGCTGTCCTGTGCTACCTGCCTCTGCCTTCTGAGAGCTGGGATTAAAGGCGTTCTCCGCCATGCCCGTGTCTGTGCTAGTTAGGTGGTTTGCTTGGACATACTAATTTCCTCTGTGCACACAGAAGAGCATCTTAATAGTTTATCTCCCTTTCTTGTTTGAAAAGTGTAAATTTTTTTTTTTTTACTTTCAGAAAGCTCTTTTAATATATTTACATGATATATACAAAAATGTATATACATATATAATATATACATACATATATAGTGCAAATGTTCACAATTGGTGAAACTCAAATGAAGGTTTTACAATAGTATTTTATGCACCTTTTGCAACTTTTCCATGTATCCAATAGTCTTTCTAACTAATTATTGTAGCTAGCTTTAGTGTTAATATTTTATTGTAGAAAAAGGATGGCATACTGAAAAAAAAAAATCACAGTTGAAGTTACAGTTCCCTTTAAGTCCATAGTCCTTTAAGTCATGGAATTCATTCTTTCAGAATAGTGTTTTTCAGGTGTTTCTTTTTCCTCATTTTCTTGCCTTTTCTTTTCTTTCTTAGTTTCCTGGCAGTGCTAGAGACTGAACCTAGAGCCTTGCGTGCCGTAGGAAAAGCCTGCTACTATCCGAGAGCTACAGCTCGGCTTCACATCTTCCTGGGGTTTTGCTCTTGTTTGTTTATGAGACCGGGTCTCACTTTGTAGCCTTGGCTGGCCTGAGACTCACTGTGCAGACCAGGATGGCCTCAAAGTCACAGTGATTCTCCTGCCTCTGCATCCCAAGTGCATATTAAAGGTATGCACCACCACACTGACCTATGTATTTCTCTATAAAAGTGTAAATTTTTAATCTCCACTCTTCATAGTATTTTCTTGATTTTAATTCAGAATTGACATAAATATTTTGAGAAGGAATTTTTTAATTGCTATTTTCATCGTTTAGTTTTCTCCTAGATACCAATATGTTTTAATGAGTTTTTCAGCCTATAACTTATTACTATGTGTGGCCATTGTAAAAAGTGTCCATGATTATTGCAACTTCCTCGTAAGTCTCACAATGAGTAGGACTAGCCCTCTGACTTTGTTACTCTTGGCAAAACCATTTTTGGCTATTTTAGCTCCTCCCCATTTCCATAAGAAGTTTAGGATAAAGTCCTCAGTTTTAACAAACCTCCTGATGAGATTTTTATTGGAATTCAATTTGAATCAGCCAGATCCAACTGACATCTTAATACCTGTGCTGACTAATGGATGCTATAGGCTTTCTGTTTCATTATATCTACTTAAAACTACAATTTCTTAGCAATGTTTTATAGTTTCCAGTCTACAGGTGCTACATATCTTGATAAGATTCATACCTAAGTATAGAAGTTTTTATGACATTGCAAATGGTTTGCTGTTTACATTTTAATCCCAATTCTTCATTTCCAGTATACAGAAATGAAGCTAATTTTTGTACATTGATCTTACTAAAACCTCATAAAATCCACTCATTTGTTCTATTTTTGTGTTGCATAGAATTTTCTACATAGATTATGATGTCATGTGTGAATAAAAATAACTGCACTTCTTTCTAATATACCTAACTTCTTACCCCTTCTTGTTCTGTAATTTATTCCCAGGAACCTCTAATATAATGTAGAATAAAAATGATGAAAATAGACATCTTGGCCTTTTCCTGATGTTATAGAAACATATTTTTACTTATTATTAATCATGATGCTAATTATAAGTTAAGAAGATTCAATGTTTTAGGTCATTAAGAGTTTTACATAATGGCTAAATTCCAGTTATAAGTGAATATATGCCATGTGTATCTTTCTGATTCTGAGCTAGTTCACTAATGATGAGCTCTTCTAGTTCCATCCATTTGGCTGCAAATTGCATGATTTTCTTGTTTCTGATAGCTGAGTAGTATTCCATTGTGTACATGTACCACAGTTTTTCTTTAATCCATTCTTCGGTTGTGATTTTAGCCGTTATAATATAGGATAACTATCCTACAATCAATAGACCCAAAAGAACAGGAACATGGACTTGGTTACCTGTCAGTGGGACACTCCACCATAGTGGAACTGCCATGTATGCCTCCTGTGCAAGAGGAAGGTCTTAGACCTCATGTGACTAACGAACTGAGGGGGACTGATACACAGAGGCATGGGGATGAAGAGGGGGTAGAGGGTGAAGGGAGGGGCAGGGAGGGGGTGGAGGGAGTGGGTGACAATGAAGATGTAATAAATAAATTATTTAAAGTGAAAAAAAGGAAAATATAAAAAAAGAGTGACATTTCCATCATAGTACCCTCTTTCCACCCCTCCCAGTCCTGCCCTTATTTTGTGTTCCTTTAATGTTTTTTTATTTATGTTTACAGTGGGCATCTTGATTATGGAGGACCATTGAGGCTTACTTTTTTATGTTTTATAGTGAGTTGTCTTTCTTTGGTAATTTTATGCTTCTAGAACTGTGGGAGGTTTAAAAGTCTCATAGCTCTTCACCAGATGCCATGTGCTAATACGTAATCATCGATCAATTAGCTAAATTTAAGCACTTTATTTGGGGTCTGTTTGTTTGCAATTATACTCTAATTTTAGAAATCCGCCATTATTTCTTTTTTTTTCCTGAACTGATTTTTTTCCTTTATTTTTTATTTCTTCAAGTTACATCTCAATTGCAGTCCCCTCCCTACTTCCCCTCCAGTCCCACCGTCCCACCCTCAACCCCCCATCCTCTTCCCTTTTTTTTTCTTTTAAGTTTAAGGTATATCTTATTTCCCCCCCTACAGTTTCCCCTTTCAGTCCAACAAATGGCTCTTTCTCTTATAATAATAAATACAATACAGTACAACAGAGGTAATTAGGCCACAGTTATGAGGGTTATATGGCTTAACGTACATTCCCAATGACCAGTCCATATGTATTTGGTACTTGACTTTAACATTCTACTATCTAAACATCTCCATGAGTTTAAAGGTCTATATCTGACTCAACAATCATACTAACTTGCAACACAATTTTAAAAGTATCTTCTTAGATCTATAACACTCTCTTGACTCCTAAACAACTCAAAATTAAATTATGAGACTCTAGCTATCTGTTCTTCAACCACCTCAGAGGATAATTAAGAAATGCAAACTACACTGACGCATTTTGAACGCGGGGAAAAAAGAGCCATAAAAAACACAAAGTTATTGGGCACTGTGCAAAAACCAGAGGGGCTAGACCCCCCTTCTCCCGGGAACACTCACAGCTCCCAAGGGACTGTTAAAAGTCCCAGGGCAAGGCTCTCCACATCTCTCGCAGACACGGAAGCCACTAAACCCGGGATTCGGGAACTCCCATTAGGAGAGGCGCCTGGTAAGATTGATCCCAACTTACAGCAGGCAGAATCAGGGTCCACTTGGCCATAGATCGCTGGCCTATTGGGCTCCCCACACTTCAGGTAGAACTTATACCCACTTAAAAAACTTTGCGAGATAGTGGAAGGCTTAGCAAGGAACAAACAGGGGGCTCAGCGGGTGGTCCGCAGCCACGCTCGCGAAGCGGCGAAGCAGAGGGCGGGAGGTTCCAAGAGAGCGCGGGAAGCTGGGAACACAAAGGCGGGCGGGAGGGGCCGAATCCCGTGCACTTACGGCAGCGCAGCTGGGGAGGTACCCGGCTGTATTGGCCAAATCCCCACGAACCCACGGCAGGAAAACGGGGGAGAGAGCCAGGAGTGGGCAGGGCCAGGGATCCGCGCACCCACGGGTGAGCTGCTGGGGTGAGAGGACCACTCAGGCGGCCGGGGGATCCGGGGCTCAGTGCACCCACGGCCTAGCAGCCAGGGAGGGCGACCCGTGGCGGCACAGACAGGAAGGGAATCAGGCACAGAGGTCAGCCCAGTGGCGAGAAGCCTAGTGAGAAACCAGAAATCGGGACCATAGCTGTATTCTGGAAAATCCAGACATATTAGGTGTGGAGCCAGACCCTGTCAGCCTCCGTGACAACAAACAAAGCCCACAGAATCTGTGCTTGGGCAAACAGGCCCATACCATCAGAACCATTACAGGCTGATAACTCAGAGTGCAAGATAGAGAAGTCTGAATTGGGAGCAGTGAAACAATCCTGGTCCATTACTCACAACCTGGGAATAGGCTGAACCAGCTCACAGTGCCTCAGGCGATTAAAACCACAGTGACCCTGAAATCCCCCTGTAAGCAACGACAGATAGCCAAGTAACTCGTCCCCTGCACCAAATCATCCTCCACTGTGGTTCCAAGCAGAGAAAACAGACAGCTAAACGCATCCAATGGCGAAAGGTCAAAAAAAAAATAGAAAAAAAGGAATTATGACTCCAACAAAGCAGAATTATCCTAGCACATCCAATTCGGATGACCACACACCAACAGAAACACATGAAAACATTGACAATTCTGCATTATGGAAAGTGATAGAGTCCCTGCAAGAAGAACTTAAATCTATGAAGGAATTCAAAGAAGCCACAATTCTACAAGTCAAAACAAGGAAAAACACCATTAAAGAGCTCCAAGCCAAGGTGACAGAGCTTGAACAGGAAAAGGAAAAAGCAATGAAAGATTTTCATACAAAAACAAGCAAGCTGGAGAAGGAAATGTACAAAACGAACAAAACCATACAAAACATGAAAATAGAAATAGAAACAATAAAGAAAACACAGTCAGAGTTAAAAGAGGAAGTGGAGAACCAAGGGAAGAGAACAGGAACTACGGATGTGAGTATCAACAACAGGATGCAAGAGATGGAAGATAGGATCTCAGGCATGGAAGATTCAGTGGAAGAAATCAGTACAACATCCAAAGAAAATGAGAAGACTAAAAAATCTCTCACCCACAACATCCAAGAAATCAAGGACTCAATGAAAAGACGGAACCTAAGAATTATAGGTATAGAGGAAAGAGAGGACTCCCGACTCCAAGGTCCAGGAAATATCTTCAACAAAATCATAGAGGAAAACTTCCCAAACCTGAAAAAAGAGATGCCAATAAAAATCCAAGAGGCTTACAGAACACCAAACAGATTAGATCAGAAAAGAAACTCCTCTTGTCACATAATAATTGAAACTCCAAATGTACAGAACAAAGAAAGAATATTAAAAGCTGTAAGAGAAAAAGGTCAAGTCACATACAATGGCAGACCCATCAGAATTACACCTGACTTCTCCTCAGAAACGTTAAAAGCTAGAAGGGCCTGGTCAGATATACTACAAGTCCTTAGAGATCATAGGTGCCCAGCCAGACTACTTTACCCAGCAAAACTCTCTATCAACATAGATGGAGAAAACAAGATATTCCATGACAAAATCAAATTTAAACAATATCTACCCACAAACCCAGCCCTACAGAAAATCCTAGAAGGAAAATCCCAACCCAGAGAAGAAAACTCCACCCAAGAAAACAAAGGGAATAGAAAATCCCTCAGCAACTAAACCAAAAGAGGCACAGGACCACCACCTATACCAAACTAATGGGAAATAACAACCCCAGGTCACTAATATCGATCAACATCAATGGACTCAACTCCCCAATAAAAAGACATAGGTTTACAGAGTGGATCTGCAAGCAAGACCCTTCCTTATGCTGTATACAAGAGACACATCTAACTACGAAAGATAGACACTGCCTCAGAGTAAAGGGCTGGGAAAAGGTTTTCCAAGCAAATGGACCCAGGAAGCAAGCTGGAGTAGCCATCCTAATATCAAACAAAACAGACTTCCAACTGAAGTTAATGAAGAAAGACAAAGAAGGGCACTATATACTCATTAAAGGGAATATTCATCAAGAGGAAATCTCAATACTGAACATCTATGCCCCAAATACAAAGGCACCTACTTTCGTAAAAGAAACACTTCTAAAACTTAAAGCGCACATCGATCACAACACATTAGTAGTGGGAGACTTCAACACCCCACTCACAACAATGGACAGATCATCAAGACAGAAGACAAACAGAGAAATATTGAGTCTAACAGAGATCATGAAACAAATGGACCTAACAGATATCTACAGAACGTTTCACCCAAACACAAAGGAATACACCTTTTTCTCAGCACCCCA
>CAJQZJ010031998.1:5404377-5417523 GCA_907164525.1 Lophiomys imhausi | reverse complement strand
TTCCTTCCTTCCTTCCTTCCTTCCTTCCTTCCTTCCTTCCTTCCTTCCTTCCTTCTTTCTTTCTTTCTTTCTTTTTTTCTGTTTGTTCATTTGTGTGGGTGTGAGCACACACAGCACAGCTCTGGAACAGGGTCTCTTCATCACTGCACAAATCGGTCATTGACCCATGAATATCTGGGGATTCTTCTGTGTCCACTTCCCACCTCCCTTTAGAAGCACATTAGTATTGCAGAAGCTCACTATTTTGTCCTTTTACCGGGGTTCGGGGGATCTGAATTCAGGTCATGGTGTTTGCACAGCAAATACTTTTAACTAGTGATTCACCTTCACAAACTTAATGCCTGTCTTTTTTTTTTTTTTAATCCACAATGCTTTGGGGGTCAAACATAGGTATTTGTGCTCACGAGACAAATACTTTACTACAGTCTTCTTTTATTTTCAAATTTCCCAATTTTTCCACCCCTCATTTTCATAGTAATCCTTCTAAGGTAGCAGCCTTGTTGTGTACTTGTGTTCTTGCAAAGGGAATACTATTTTAGGTGTATTTAGCTTACATTATATTTAATTCGATTTTCACATCTTTTGACTTGGGCCCAAGTTTAAGATGTATGCTGCTGCGTACATATCCATTACCTTACCTATAACTTTCTTAAGAGATGTTAACATTCCTTGTGTGCTTTCTCAATAATATACACCCAGATCCTCTCCACTTACGTCATTTTGAAGGATGCTGAAGTCAAAATACAGGGACCATTAAGGAACTGTGGAAGAGTAGAAAGTGAGGGCAATTGGGAGACAGAATTTCTAGAGCTTCATCATAGTGTTTCTTTTCCCTCTATGATTAATCGCATAATAATTTTTGTAGTGGACACCAGCTGTGCACTCATCTGTCCATCCAAAGTCTCATCATTATTCCAGACACAAAAGCCTACTTGCTTCACAAAAATAACCATGACCCAGGATTCTGCCTAAAATCAACTCCCTGAAAATATATTTTGCTACTTTTGAAAGGACGAAACCATTATGGTAATTGAGAAAGCCCTGGAAAGAATTTTAATAAAACCCTATTCAATTTTATTGCATGCATGCTTCCTAATACTTGTCCTTTGAGCTCTGTAAAGATGTTTGATCAAGTAACCTGTGATGTCACCATTGTCTGTAGGGTGTGAAGTGTCACGGCAGGCATTGGTCTGAAAATCATAATTTGAGGTGGCCCAGGAGTGGCTTATTTGAAACCTTCTGGATGGGGGACAAGGGAGCCATATCGCTTCACTAAGACCTCACAGTTTTAAGCCTCTCAATCTCCATAAAATACGCACATCCCAGATCCTCCAGAGCACTGTCCACTCTCTTTCTAAGATGAAATTCATCATTTCTCTTGGCAAAGTAAGTTTCTATCATGTCTAAAATCAGGGTGTATTCTCCTTTGCAAACAGAATTTTGATCCATTATCAAAACTGAAGTCCTTGTAAATGACAGTGTCTGTGTAAGAATGTCAGGAATGACCCTATGATGCATTCTCAAGGATTGAGAACCTCATGTAGATAAGGGAGGCATAGGATTGTGGCCACGGAGGCTGCCATAGGACAGTACTAGAAGATGAAGGGGATTTATCCATAGCACTAAAAAAAAAAAAAAAAAAAAAAAAAAAAGTACAGATGGAATGACTATGAATTAAAGCAAAAAAGGTTGCTCTAGCTACGAGAGAATGTTTATAAATTATTTTTGAGGAATCTACCATAAAGTGTTTTAACTTTGCTTTCTTTTCCTAGAAAGTTTAAAATTTGTCTCATTTGTACGAGCCCAAGGTTATTTTTTGGTGATCCTGGGTTATGTCTGACATACAAGGACTAGCAGTTAAAAATTGTATTGCCCTTGCCTTAGTGGAACTCCAGAGCTGGTCAGCTCAGAAATTTACCTCAATGGCCTGTGCCAGTAAGTTACAGATGCTTGTCAGTCTTCAATTTTAAGACAGAAGTACTACTATTTCTAATGGACCAGAATATAGTTAAATGAAGCCAGGCTGCAAGTGTTATCAATCAACAAGGAGCTTGTTACCCACAGCATTGGTCTCACAAAGGAAGGAATGACATCCCGTAGGAAATGTATTTCCAGAAGCTCAGTCCTGAGCTAGGGAGATGACTCATCAGGTAAAGCATTTGTAATGTAAGGAGAGGACCTGAGGTTGAGTTCCCAGGACATATGTGAAGCCAGATGCAGCAGCCAGATGCAGTTGTGTGCATCTGGAATATCCCTTGAGGCAGAGACAGAAACATCCCAAGGAGCCTGACGACCAGCTAGCTTTGTGTGCATGTTAGTGAGCAGCAAGGAGCCTTTCTCTAAAGCAAGTTGGAAATTGAAGACTGATACCCAAGGCTGTCTCTTGATCTCATGCATGCACAGTGACATGCAAATTCCCACACTTTCATAACTAAATGCATGCACACACACAGAGAGAGAGAGAGAGGAGAGAGAGAGAGAGAGAGAGAGAGAGAGAGAGAGAGAGAGAGAGAGATATTGATTTCAAAACTGTTACTTCCATCCTTTCCCATTGGGAGCAGAACAAGGGTGTGGAGGCTTCTCATACAAATAGCTCAATTCTTTCCTTCATGACTGTTAGCATTCTATTTGAGGTCTGATCTTTCCTCTTTACCAGTAAAGTGTGATGATGATATTAACTATAACCTCACACTTAAGACAAAGTAGTTAAACAAACAAACAAACAAACAAACAAACAAAAACAAAAACACAAATAAAAATATTCTAGCATTATTACCAGTAATTACACTCAGGTTGGACCAAGGATATGAGTACAATTTTATTGCGATATATCTTTCTGTGATTCACTCTTCTCTTGAGCAGAACTGGTAATACACATGGAGGCTTTGTTCAAAGAGGCAGGGCAGATCATGGCAAAATCTTTCTATTTCCTTTCTTTAGGAAGAAAAGGAGACTTTTTGGAGTTGGGGAGGAAAGTAGTTCTAAGAGAACTTTCTTTTTTACTTACATAGTAACATCAGAACCTAGAGATTCCTGGACAACTCTTCAGAATTGTTCCAGTGTATGTGGGGTGACATCTGAGAATTTGCATTTGTAACTCATTCCTGGGTGGCGCTGAATGCCACACTTAGAAAACTCCCCTTCTAGAACACCATTTACTCACCATCAAGGCAGTGATCTCTTCGTGTCCACTGTATCCCCAGGTTACATCATGTAATGAGCGGGCTGTGAGATGATGTGGAGACTTCTGTCCTTCTTCCAGCACAGTCTGCTTTCTGGTAATAATAACCACACAGAAAGAAAAAGAGTAACCCATGAAGTGGACAACAGGGAGAGCTTACACACAGTCACTAAACTTCTCCACAATTTTTCTCATGACAACTCAACCAGAGTACCAGGACAGCATTATATGGCCCACAACATCATACCCAAATGTCAAAAGGTTATATGCCCCTTTTAGAAAGTCCAGCTTGCAAAATTGGCCTAAGATAATAAAAAGATATGTTTCTTTAGGCCAGTATTTCATGGATTCATAGCAAAATGCAGCAGCTAAAGGGTTCAGGCATGGACTACAGCCTCTCTCTCTCCAGTAGCTTATACGTATTGGATGTTTTCTGCTTAAAGTGCAGCACACCACTGGCTTCATATATATTACTTACACAACCCAAGGCATCAAATGGATATTATTAAGAAAACCAAAATGTAGTCAGAACAACTTGCCTGGGGTTGGTTGTAATGGAAATGGGACAACTATTGTTTCTCCCAACCATATGATACTGGAAATCCATAAAACACACTCCTTACTGTTCACATTCTCAAAATGGCCATATCTACCAGGGAAACAGCATGGAGAAATGGCAGGTCCACTCTGCCTTGGAGAAAGGATGGGTTGTGGTTACAGGACATCTCTTCCTTCCGTAAAACAAATTAAAGTCTATGTCCCACACTGATCAGTACCTGTTTTACTCTCTTTGTGTTTCTGTTTCTTAAGGGATTATTTTTATATCTTATCAAAATGATCACGTGTTTTACCCCCTCTGATGACACACAAGGATCTACTAAACTTTATTTTAACTTGACATGTAACCCTCATGGCAGCTGTCCCAGTGTTGTAGAACTAAATGGGACGACCACTTGGCTCTTTTCATCTGATGAGAACAAGCTTCATCAGAAAGGGTCAAATTTTTTCTCCACCACAATTTGTAGGATGAATGACATTCATATAAACACATCCAGATTGGGGTGAAACTCATCTGTGTTCTGTGGAGATGTAACACAATTGTCCCTGTGGAGATTTTTTTCCCCCTAGCTCCTACAACCACAGTAATTAGCAGCATGTCCATCTCTTAGCTCCCTCTCTGTGTCCCAGATAAGATAGACTGGGGGTTATCAGTAATTCCCAGAGCTGCCTCTAACTCCACCTCTTTCCTTCCAGTCAAGAAAGCACTTGGAGTGCAAGCAAGAATGACCGCGTTCCCATGGCAATTATTTGGAGTCTAATCCAATTTATTTCTTCAGAAGGAATCATTTCCAAATAGCAGCACAGTCTTATCAACAACAAATTATTGATGTGAACACTCCCTCTTGCTCACCTCTATGGCTAAGAACCACAGGGCTAGATGATTTAGGGGACTTCCCCCACAACTTCTTATTTGTCATCTTGGACTTACATTCAGTTGACCTTCATAATAATCTTCCTAGATCTACCACGTTGAAATAAGCTATGATGTGCAATTACTTCTAAGTTAAGTCTAGTTTGCTAATCTAGAGGAGGGGAGAGGGACTCAGTGTGTTACAGTCATTTCCTGAAATATTTAGCTCTGAGATGAAGAAAAAAAAATTCTAGAATTTTTTTTTCCTGAAGTCATGAGAGATCTGGAAGATGTTCCAGGTGGTATGTAATGGCCTCTTACTCAGATGGTGAAGAGGACAGGGACCACTGATTTGTAGAAGTCAGAGTCTTTTAAATGGAGAAATCATTTGGAATAAATTACTTTCATTTTTGTATGAAATATTCTACCCATTCACTTTTTATTTATTTCCCTTTTAGGTTCTTGAAAACCCAACGGGAAATTTTAGATGCTTTGAGTCTCCATAAGGACAATGTAATATTTTGGTTATAATTTTCCTGTGAAATATCTTAATCATTTGGTATTTGTCCTATCTATCCTGGCACAAAGGTATCAAAAACAGGATATTCTCCCTAAGCCTTCTTTTAGCTATAATGTGGCAAATGAAAATCCAGCTTGTACAATATTTGATATGGAAGTCTTGGAATTTCCACACATAGGTTCCAAGCCAACAAAAATACACAGAGACGGAAAGCAGGGAAATTTTGATCTCGGTTGCCTTACTTCACCATGCTACTCCTCTGAAGATAACAATTGCTTAGCAGGATACTTGATTTTAACCATGATTTGGAAATGGAAAGCTAGTTTTCTGAACTCAGAGGAAAACATGACAAAAATAGTTTACATCAGATGATAACACATCACAAGAATGGGTGGTCCTTAAGTTATCTATGAGGCTTTCCTGGATTTTCTTCAGTAAAGGAGGACCAAAAATGGTGTGAGGTTGGGCTGAGCTGAGGTTGTTTTGAAAGTAGACACAGTAGAAAGAACAGTCAATGGAGACTTAGAAACCTCTACTTCTAGTGCTGGTGTTCCTGTTGCCTAAACTATGGGCCTCTGAGCAAGTCAGTTACCCTTGCTGACCCAACCCTTGTGTTTCTCCTTCTGATGGATATTTTAAAAAGTCATTTTTCATACTTCCTAGAAGAAAGGTGTTTTAGAAGATTCATATAAGATAAAATATCTTAAAAATTATGTTTATTATAAAGCATGGTACAAATGTGAGATGGTCCCAAATGTCTCTCCACAGTGTGATGGGTCTGTGCACACTCTGTGTTTAAATTAAGATGGAAAGATTAATTGGAGTATATTTGCTCCAGAGGATGTGACATGTTTATTATTAGCATTTATTTACACTTATATAAGTCTATTTTTTGACTCAGCAAATATTAATAGTTCTATTATAAAACACAAGGGAAACCTGAACTCCTGGTGTTACAGTTAAGAGCGTACTTGTCTATTCAGTTGTTTCAAAGCCCAGTGAACTTTGGAAACACCATCTCTCCCTGCCTGTCTTTTCCCTGAAAAGTGCATGAAGTAGATTTAGAAGATGACAAAGATGAGGTGTCGTTTCACACCTTACTCTACCACTATCAGGGATAATTTCTTCACATTCCCATTAACAGGTCTGAATTTTTTTTCTTTTTTTTTTTTTTTTGAGACAGGGTTTCTCTGTGTAGCCCTGGCTGTCCTGGACTCACTTTGTAGACCAGGCTGGCCTTGAACTCACAAAGATCCACCTGCCTCTGCCTCCCAAGTGGTGGGATTAAAGACATGGGCCACCACCACCCGGCTAGGTCTGAATTTTTGCATGTAACTTCCTTATCAATACAAATCTGTACACTCTTTATTATGATTCAATTCTAGTTCTCTCAACACTTTCGTTGTACACTCTGCAACTGAGATCACTCATCTACAAAATTTCTGATGGTCCGACTTTCAAAAAAACTTTTCTTCATCTTTTCATTATCATAGATGCCTGGGATAGTCTGGAATACCCTGTCAGAGCCCTGTCAGATGGTGACTGTGGTACAGAGCTTGGAGGTTAGACTAAGTGTCCTCCTTTTCTCAATGATGCTTCTAAAACCTCTTTCCTTTCTACCACTGTCCAAAGCCCATGTCTGGTAGTCTCCTGACAGTGCCAGGAGACTTCACCCCACCTTGAATGATTTCAACACCTGGTCCACTCTCTTCCTTGCCTCCATTCTATTTTTACCCAGGTACCTTGCATATTTAATGGGCATGGGCCCCGAATTCCTTGACTCGTGTATAATCGTCAACACACCTGGCAAAACTAAGTCATTCTCTCCCAGGGTCATATTCTAGTACTTGTTATTACCCATAATATTCCCAACTAAAATCTTGACACCAAAGTTCTTATTCTCTGACCCAGTTCACTTACTATTTTATAAACCCAACTTGACAGGTCCATTTTTATTGTCCTTGTGTTATTTGTTATTGGTGGTCAGGGTCTGCACCAGGTGATTCTAGGTTCTTGACCTCCCATTCAAAGGACTGAAATAAAGGCATACACAGATTGCAAAGTTTCAGGGAACAACTTTATTCAAAGCAAAGGGCTAGCTCAGATTGGAAAGGAATATACTGTCAAGATTGATGGCAGGCCCCATAATCTATAAAGGGCCTCCTTTTCATGGGTTCAAGAAAAGAGATATTTGGTTACTAGGGACCTAATTTGGAGAGGGGTTCTATTTTGCCTGGCAGGGTTGTATTTTAGAACATTTTGCACACCATATGTCTGTTTCCATAATGCATCTGATTTTAATCATATGCATGACCAGTAATGCTTAGGCCTAAGGTGGTAAGTAGGGAATTCTTTGTAAATGTTCTCTTTGACAAGAGTTTGTCCTATTGCACATGCACCCCAAACAGTCTATCCACGTATGTCCATTGTCCTGTAGTTTGGGATTGTATTATAGGATCTATTTGAATAAAAACAGGCAGACACCAAAGAGTTGCTCAAAGGGGTGAGTTATTTCCATCATTAAAGGAAGGTCTACCTACAGGTCTAACCAGGTGGGGTCTTAGGCTGCTAAGAGGTTGCTAAGTGCATCGCTCAGAGATGGTGTGTGCATAGCCAAGCTGAGCGGTCCAGGTTGCTGAGATATTCTTTGCCTGTCTTACCTGCATACCCTGTTTCAGACTTAATTTCCTTTGCCCTCTACTTCCATACTGTTTTCATTTGGCAAACACTTAGCCATTGGTTTATCTAACCTGTCCCTGGGCTGAGCCTGTACAGCTGCAGCTAAACCCACTAGACTGATGTCAACAAGTATTTCATATGCATGGCCACTTAACATAGCTATGTCAAGCCAGTCACTAGTCCTCCACATACCTATTTTGAGATGAACACTTGCTATGTAGCTTGGGTTGACCTTGAACTTGTTCCTGTCTCTTGAGTATTGGTCTTACAGGTGAAAACCTTAGCCAGTTTACAATCCTACTTCTTTTTTTTAAACAGACTAAAAGAACAGTTCATGAAAGAAAATTACCACCTCCCCACCCTCTGATTCCTGCATTATTTCTACTGGTACTTACTCTGCCTTCCTGCCTCACTGATGTCTTTTGCTGGCCCATTTGCTCTCTGCCTTTCTTTGTTTCAATCCACTAGACGATAAACTCCAAGAGAGAGGGATGTCTGTCACCCCTGTGCGCTTGAGTACCTGGCCCAGTAGATGTTACAGAAGAGTTAACTCAATAAATACTCATTTTTGTCTCCAACCTTAGTATAGAGGGGGAATAAACATACATGTTCAGGAGTTCAAATAGAACACTGGTCCATGTAGAATAAATTAGCTGAAAATGGCTGAAAGTCTGTCTAAAGCATAAAAGAATATCAAATGACTTAAAGATATGAATTGATGTTTGCTTTTATTTTTTTTCTTCCTTTCTTACCCCTGCCACCCCAGTGCTGCTGATGGAACCCAGGACCTTGTGCATGCAAGGTAGATACTCTATCACTAAGCACTTTTGAACTAAGATTGTTATGAAAAGCTTTCTCCAAAGGACACACAACTTTCAAGAGGGCCTTTGTTACTTCATCTGTAGTCTTAAGTTCTGAGCAAGCGACATTTGCACAATATGACCAATTCTTTGACTACTCATTATTGGTCTAGAACTCATCATGATGAAAGAGAATGATTTGGAGAACACTGGACCTAGGTCATTTTGCTTTGTAGATGAGAACATTTCGACCATGGGGGTGAAGAACCTTATCTCCTATCATTCTTTCATCTACAGAAGAGATAAGAACCCTTTCTTCCTCTTTTCTGACTACTTTTTTTCTTCATGTATCCTAAAAAATGCTAAAATCATTTTAGCATTTGATGCTGAGATGCAGATCTTAAAAAGCCTGTAGGTTCCAAAAAGAAACCTTAAGTGCTGTATCGGATTTTAGCCATATAAGTCAGGATAACTATACTACAACCAATGCACCAAAGGGAACAGGAACATAGACTTTATTACCTGTCATTGAGACACTTTTCCCTAGTGGTGTAGAGGGTGGGAGGGTGGGAGTGGGAGGGGTGGAAAGAGGGCACTGTGACAGAGATGTAACCTGAAGTAATAAATAAACATAAAAAAGAAAGAAAGATTAGAATTTTATCATTGTAAAAGTTACATATTTTAAGGGGAGACTTCCAAAGGTGTTTTACTTTGGGAAAACACACTTATGATACAGTCAAGTGGCAGAAAAAATACAATTTCTTACTTCTTTTATGTGTTAAATTCTGACTCCCCTCCCTACTTGCATGAGCCATTTATAAGTAGATACAACACACACAGTTTACAATGATTTTCTTTCCCAGCTACTTTGGTTGTTCATGTTTATGTGTTTACTCATCCTTGTCTACTGACAGCTCATTGCATGCCTTTTCCAAGCTTCGTCTCATTAATGTAAACATGTGTTTTACAGTCATTTAGAATGGGCGAAGACCTGAATATTTTCCAAATCCTCCCTATAAGAAAGGGAGTTTATTTGGGATCAGAGTACATGATTGAAGGGCGTGGATCGAGCTCTCATCAAAAGAACTCCTACTTGGATCCACTGGAGACAGCTACCATATGACAGAATCAGGGGTGTTTGCAAGCTTAGGGGCTTCATTAATTTTCCCTTTAAGCCCAACAAAGGCCAAATGGGATTCTGCATTTGTATTCACAGTCTTAATTTGCTAGGGTGTTCCCATGCTCTCTGCCCATCCCTTTTGTTTGTCAATAACTACAGAAGATATGGACTGCTCAGTGTAACTTCTTATGGTATTAAAATACAAAAGAGTAGCTCTAAAGGTGGAACTGTGAAGCTATTAGTCATCAATTGAGAAGTGGGAACAGTCTCGGGTCATAGTGACTACCATAGTCAAAAAGTTCCATTTGAATTAAATCTCATGATTGGCATTAATGCTTGAAGAAAAGGTCCAATCCTCCTGAGACATTGAGGTGGCTTGGTAGAGTAGAGTATATCAAGTCAAGATCCCTGGATAAGAAAAGCTGGTTTTAAAACTCAACTCCTGGTATTTGTTGCCAGGATCACTCACTGTCTGATGTTTCTCAAACAACCAAACTTCTGCATTTCCTGATCACATAAATATAAAGTAAAGATGAAAACACCCACCTACTTTTCTCACAGCTCAAAAGCAATGTTCACAATGCACTTTGATTGATGAGTTAGGGGAAGAATTGTAAAAACACGAAGTGTATCTAGAAACTGAAAGAAAAGTCTGAAGTCATTGCCCCAGAAGGAATGTCTCATTTATTTTATATAACTTTGTAGACACCTGAAACAGATCCAACATCAGGTCAGGTAAAAGCGAAAATGAGCATGAATGGCTTCTAAGGACCAAGAGGTAAAGTCTGTTGAAACAGGGAAGCCCATGTTAGGGAGAGAAGGATCATTTCAGGGCAAAATGTTTTGGGGTTTTTTGTTTTTGTTTTTGTTTTTAAGTCATAGAAGAAACTGCAGAGGTCATCCCAAGGAGATAGATATAGACAAGGGCATCTCTGTTCACTTGAATTGTTGTATACAAACACGTGGCATACACAGAGCATCAACGACAAAATTCAAATTCTCCTAAGTGAACTTGCAAAGTAGAGAGGAGAAATTTTTTTTATTCTGAAAATATTTCTATTGTGTGACAATACAACTTCTTTATAAAATGTCAAGAAATATCCACGGTAGGTATACAGTTTGTTGAATATATATACTCTTGGTGATATCAGTAATGTTTTCCTCAAAATCCCTGACAGTCACAATAACTTTATGGCACTAGGTATCTTAGCACATGATTCTCCCTATAGTTTGATTTTAGAAAATCTTAAACTGACATTTGTTCACTGAAATACACTTTTTTTTCTTCACTTGCAGACAAATCAATGGTCCCTTTATTGAGTCATCTGTTGAACCATGTGAAAGACTTTTATTGATTTCACTAAGGTCTTCTTCATCCTGAAACCTTCATCCCCGTCAGCATTTACTTACTCCTAGAGCAACCAACACAGGGTCTGTGCAGTAGTTTCTCAATAATCGCTCTGTGAATTGAACCGAATTAGAATAATGTAACACTGCTAATTGCCTGCCTAACTCAGCATCCATTTCTGGTCTACTCCTACCACCAGAATCTTGATTTACTTGAGGGTTTTGACCTCCTACCTTTTCAGTGATCTGTTGGTGGAAGTCACTGCTTGCAACATCTTGGGAGGCTCCTTCAAAGAAAGCAGGCTCTATAGGCTTTGAATTCTCATGCTTCACTTTTCATATTTTATGCCTGAGATGCAGATGTGATGTTTGGTGAAGGACCAACCATGATAGAATAGTGAGGATCAACCACATAAGGACTGGAGAATTAGGACTGACTTAATCTTGGTCCTCATTATTTGCTTCTAATCCAGTTGATCCAGCTTCAAACTTCAAGCTCCTGTGCCTCTATATAAGCTACCGTAAGATATTTACATAACCACAGATGGGTTCTTTAGCCATATATGTTAGAGTAGTGATCCTTAAATGAGGAATGATTTGACATTGTGGAATCCACCAAATTGATTTTTCACTTCCTCTGTTGTATTTACTATTCCCCTCTCCCAAAAGGAATTATTCTCCCTCTCACTTGGGTGAGAACCGATAACAAATAACATGAATTTGAATGATCTCAGTAGTTATTTATTTTTGAGTGTCAAAGAGATTGTTTTAAAATTTCTTAAATGTCTTTCATCTATCCCAAAGGTGAGTAGCAATGGTAGTCCTCTTTCATGACAGGAGCATTGTTGAGGTCCTCTAGATTACTTGTTTGGCAGCTAATTTTATTGATCCCTGGATATGTCATCATAGCGAAAGAATGTATTCCTCAACTATTTTTTTCTACTTGCCTCCCAGTGGGAGTCACATGCATTCCTAAAAGGGATTTCAGAAGTCTCTTTTTTTTCAGGTAAGAGCAATTAGAAATTGCAGGTCTCACTTATGGCCTTTGTCAAATAACATAGAACTGTGTTTTGTTTTTTTTTTTTTTTTTAAACATGTGCCTAAATGTCTTGGAACTTGCAATTTTCTTGCACAATTAATTTTTTTCTCATGTGGCATTTATATACTATGCACAGTATTTTGAAAATTTCTTTTCTAGATTTTTTAAACATTTACAGCTACAGGTTTTATAGTTGTTATATGCAAAATCATACATGATATATTTAAGGAGTAGAAACAATTATGAATAAGAACTAGTCCTGGCCATGAAGGGAACTGATAATGCAATTTGGGAGGTAGACTTGCACGTGTATAATACAAGGAAGTGGCTATTCCGGTTTCTTTTTGATGGGCAAGCATTTTGCAAGGACATGGGCTATGTGTATATAAGACTCAAAGACAGTTAATTGACTTTTCAGAAAGTCATTTCACTGGGAGAAGGAAATAATAAAAATTGGTTGTCATTTCATCTGCTACAAGAGAAAGCAAATCTGTTTACATGTTCAAACTGGACCTGCAGCTAAATCATGCAGCCAGAGAAATTCACCACAGAAATTTATTAGACAGATAGCATTCTTTTGCATTTAAGGCTGAAAAAGACTTCCAGGCCTCCAGCAATGGGCCAAAGGGCTGGGAGATTCTCAAACAAAAGATAAACATAATTCCCTTGGTTTTGCATCAACATCCCTTCATTTTCTACTTCAGAAAACCATTTCAAAGAATTAATTTTTTTCAAAAATACTTTTACGAATAAAAAGTATAAAATGAGGAGGCTGTGCTCTATCCCATTCTAAAAGAGTGACTCATAATAAGGAGTCCATAGTGACAAAGAAAGGATATTTTCCTTTTTGCTGAAAGAGAACAATTTTTATTTTTTAAATTACAAATATATTATTTCTTACTGAAGAAAAATTAGTGGTTATTTACTCAGTGATCTCTGTCTTTGTCTCTCTGTCTCTGTCTCTCTGTCTCTCTGTCTCTCTGTCTCTCTGTCTCTCTCTCTCACACACACACACACACACACACACACACACACACACACACACACAC
>CAJQZJ010031998.1:5358347-5383892 GCA_907164525.1 Lophiomys imhausi | reverse complement strand
AGAAAGAAAGAAAGAAAGAAAGAAAGAAAGAAAGAAAGAAAGAAAGAAAGAAAGAAAGAAAGAAAGGAAAGAAAAGAAAAGAAAAGTAGCCAGAGAAACGTGTACTATTATCAGTAATAGTGACTGCCTCAAACTAGAAATTACCCAAAAGTTCATCCACAAGGGAATGTCTAAATGCTGTATTTGTGCAGAGGAAGACTACACAGCATTAACAAGTAATGAACTATGCTATCTCAAGACAACAAGAAACAAATCTCCTTACTACAATGAATGAAAGGAACCAGAGCAAGATGAAAACATGAGTGACTAGCATATGTCTACTTAGAGGCTGTGTGTGGTGTCTCCCATATGTAATTTCTAGCACTCAAGAGGCTAGGACTGGGGGATGAGTTCAAGGTCAGCTTGGGCTATATCATGAGTTCTGGGTCAGTGTGGTCTACAGATTGCATCACATAAATTCTATAAGATGTAAACTAATTTACAGTGAATGAAGTTTCATGCCAGTGATTGCTTTGGGACAGGATGAAAAGGATGGAAGCATTAATTGCAAAAACCTATAAAGAAACTTTAGAGAGGTGACATATGATAATAATATTAATCTTGATGTTTTCATAAGTTTGTGATGTCTAAGCCATGTAGGTTATTGTAGTCAAACTCTTTCATTCTATTCTTCTCTCTGCTGCTGTGATAAAATTATCTTACCAAAAGCAGCTAGAGGAGGAAAGGTTTATAATTCCAGGTACTTCCCTGGGAAGGTTAGAGTCAGGACACCTATCTAATGTATTAAGTAACTTTAGTTTTCTTATATTGAAATTGTGATCTTTGAGGCAGCTAAACTTTAAGTTTCCCTCCAATACTCAAGTGTAATGATTCCATGAAAATGTACACACATGACATCAGCATCTTAAATTTCATTTTCTTAATTAATTTATTCATTTTAATGGGGAGAGTGCATGCCACAGAGTGCATAGAGAAGTCAGAGAACGCCTTACCAGAGTCACTTCTTCCCTTCCGCTATGTGTCAATCAAACTCAGGTTGTCATGCTTTTGTGGCAAGCGCCTTTCCCTGCCGAGCAGTCTAGCTGGACCACAGTAACTTGGTACTTTATGTTAAATAATATCTTTTTCTATTTTGCTTTAACAAAGGCCTCTGCAGCTTTTTTTCATAGTTGTTTGATCAAGTCTTGAGAAGAAAAATAAAAGACAAGTCCCACGTACAGTTTCTACCAGGGTTCCTTTATCACTGCTTTTCCCTGCAAAGGAAGTGAGGTGTTTGTAATGTCTTTTGAAATGGCATTTATTTTAGTCACGGTGTTTGTGAGACCGTCACTTCTAAAAAACAAAATGCATGCAGTGTCTTGTGAGGTTTTGCTGTTTCTGAAGCTCAAGTTTGCAATGTGACTAATGTATGATTCTTCGTTGAGGTGTGACAAATTAGGTCCTGCGCTCCTTAGTGAAGGGCAACGCTATCAGGGGAGAGCATTTTATTATTTGCCATGCTTTTTCTCATTGGCAGGGACTCTTAGGAGCATTGTGAACATCAGAACAAGTTGATTATGTAAATGAAAAGGCACAGTTTTAATCTTTGAATAGAAGGGAACAATGGCATGGCATTGACTTTGAGGGAGCTGCTGTGAATCACCAATGAATTGAATCGTATTGTGAAAGTCTTCAAGTAACTTTCTCAAGTGAAAGTTTCAATCTTGAAAACAAAAAGAACTTTAACATAAAAATGTGTAATTAAAAAATGTTATGACTACTTTTATTTAATCCAACTTGTATGCAATTAAAATCCACTTAATTACTTGGACATTTAATGCTATCACACTAAAACCCAACAAAGAGTGCTATTAAATATAGAACTTTAACTGACTGATAAAAAATGAGCATTACTACTTTGGCTTGAGGCCATATATGCTGCTTAGGAGTGTAAGAACACAGCCACAAATCACTGAACCACCAAGAAATGAGTTCTAAGAAATGTAGCATCGTGCAGTCCCATTGCTGTACAAATATCCTGGAATAAGCATATACAAACTCAGATGGTGTAACTACAAACTTTTTAGTGAATTATTGCACTGAATACTACAGTGAAGGCGATTATAACTCAATTGTATCTGTGTGTCTAAATATAGCTAAAATCAGAAAGGATGCAGTAAAAATGTAGCATAAAAGATACAAAATGGCACAGCTGTGTTGGGCACATAGGTTCACCACTGACTGCCTCTCTGACTTTCTAAATCTGGCTTTGGGTGAAGGGAAGAAGGCCTCAACAGCCTGCATACCATCACTCCACACTTTCCTGGGTCTCAGGGTCAGAAGGTCCCAGGCTTAGCAGTTTGGCCAAAAGCCATACTGAAGGGAAACACTGAGGCTTAAACCTCAAGATTGTCACACTCATACCTTCTCCAGCTAGTTATTCTCCTGTTGCTGTCTCAGGCAAAATTTGACACAATGCCTCACGAATGTCAGTGCTAAGCACTTCACTGCTATAAGAACTGATTATTCTTGGATAGATTAAGGGGGACTTAAGGAACCCCCAAGAAAGGAGAAATTTTGCTATATTGTTCTGTAAAATCTCTGAATGTAAACAATAGGACTAATTCATTAATCTGTTCAGAAACTTTCAAACAAACTGCTCTGAAATTTCAGTGACATAGACATAGGAAATCAATCTCATGTCTACCTCTTAGGTTCAATCTTTTAGTTTAATAAAACTATATATATATATATATATATATATATATATAGTTTTCAAATTCACTGTTTATCTTTTCCTTTTTTAAAAATATGTGTGTGGTGTGAATGCATGTGTATGTATGCTCACATATGTGTGGTGCCTGTGTGTGTAGTGTGCATGGAGGCCAATCGTTGATGTCAGTATCTTCCTAGATCATGATCTGCTTTGTGTGTGGAGGCACTCAGAGGTCACCACTCTGGCTAAAATAGCTAGCAAATCCAGTGATTCCTTCTCACCTCCACAGATACTTGTATTTGAGCAGGCAGCAAAGCATTCAAGTGCATGTTGGGGACCTTAACTCTGGCCCACTTGCACAGCAAGTCTTTTATCTACTGAGCTGTCTTCCCAGTATGCACCATCTTCCATTTATTTATTATTACTTATTTACATATCTATTTAGTCAGGATCTTGTTGCTATGTAGGCCAGGCTGACTTCACATTTATGATGATTCACCTGCTCAGCCTCCCTATGGCTGAGAGTATAGGTGTGAACCATCACATCTGGCTTCTGGGTTCATTCTCATTGAGCAAGGTCTTTGTGGATTTTCTTTCTGCCATTCAATGGAAACATAGACTTCTATAGAATGTATCTGGGTGGCTGTAGTCCTAATTCTTCAAGCTCTCCAAGCCAAGTAAATAAATGTTAACAGTCTTAGGAAGTATTCCCATAAAGAGTAAGGTGAAATGTGCCAGCACAGAAATTCTAGAGAAATAGGTCTTTCTCTTTCCTGTTTCCTTTTTATGAAGTATATCCAGGCACAGAATCTCAGAATAATGACAACATAAACCAGTTTGCTTCATTTTAATCAGTGAGTGGAATTGAGGTCAGCATAATGAAAGAGATGATGGGGTCCCTGAGTTTCCTGTTGTCAGTAACCTGTTGCTTCAAGGTTGTCTTTCCTATAATAGGGTCTCCAGCTGATCAAAGAGAGTGATAGGAATTCTGGCACGCCTAACACACATATTTTTATCTTTTATTTCTTTTGAGTTAAGGTTCTACTATGTAGCCCTGGATATCCTATTACTTGCTACATAGACTAGGCTGATCTCAAATTTATAGATATCTGTCTGCTTCTGTTGCCCCAAGTGCTAAAATTAAGGACATTGAGCCACCATGTTTGATAATATCACACATTTTTAATGAACTTAATAAAAAATGCTCATAGTTAAGATTTATTGAGAAATTAATACATAAATGTTTCACAGTAAAGGCTTTGAATGAGTTGTTTTAATTAATAATCATAACAAGTCAATTCAGTATTCCTATATAACCAATAAGAAGCTACATGAGCATGTACATAATTTTCTGAAGGTCATTACAAAATGGAGCTGTGATTGATAGTACTTGGTCTGGCTACAGAGCTTGCATTGTTGTGCTATGCACTGTGCCACATTTAACTTATAAGATGTAGACTTTCATAAGGTTAGACATCTCTGATGGACAGGTGGTCAGAAATCTAAAAAATCAAATTTAACTTAGATCTTCAGTTTGTTGCAGGAAGGAAGAAGTCCTGGTGCTTCAGAATCTCAGAATACCATGCTAAATCTCTATGATGGGCTCACTGGGAATCTATCCTCTTGTGTTGCATTTTGAAGCATATGGGTTACTATGTTTAAACAGCCATCTGCCATCAAGATCAAATTCTTGAGGAAATTGCTTTGGATCTAAAAGTACAGCACATGTTTGATCTCAATGTGTATCATATGTTTATAATCTGGAAGCCTAAAAGAAAGAGGTAAAAAAGAGTTAGTATATAAGAAGAAAAATGGAAAAACAGAGACAAAAACAAACCAAAAGAAAAATGCAACTAATTAAATAAATAAAAGGAATCACTTTAAAAGGTTCACATTTTCCTTTACCAGTGAGAGCAAGAGACAGAATTAAAGCTGACCAAATACAAGATATTATACTGGAAGATCCTTTTAATCTATGCTCAGGTAAAATTGGTCATTTTCAGAAAAGGGTAGTTCAAATATTATGCATGTTATGTAGGCTTTCAATCATAACCCCTTAATGAGGTCCAAGTCCTAATTTAGAAAACTTGTGGCTGTATTAACTTACATGGCGAGAAAGACTTTGCTCATATAATTTAATGAAAGTTCTTGAGCTTAGAATAATCCCCTGCATCATTGAAATGAGTCTAGTCAAATCACAAACATTCTTATTAAAGGGAAATAGGAGGAACAAGGTCAGAAATGGAGATAGGCCATCAGAAACAAAGCAATGAACTTTAAGGATGGAGGAAGGGACTACAAGTCAAGGCATGCAGGTAGTGTCTGAAAGATGGAAAAGGGAAAAAGTAGATCACCTCCTTATTCCTCGTAAAGCAACACAGCCCACAGACACTTTGGACATAGTCCAATAAAACTCATTTTGGGGGTTCTTATGTGAATAGTTCTAAGATAACTGAGTTTGTGATCTTTTTTTTTTTTGTAGCCACAATAGAAAGTTACAGAGAATCTCAAAGCTTCATAATAAAAAAATACGAACTCCTTATCCTCTTATTCTTCATCCTTGTATCTAGCCCATCCCAAAGCTCCTAAGCATCATGGGAAACTGAGGACAGTGAGTCTTGGTGCCAGTGAGAATGACTCATGGCTTCTGCTTCATGAACACAGCAAAAACATCAGTCACTATAAACCCTAAAGGCCAAAGGGACAATAATTTCAGAGGACTGAGTCTTTGGAGGAGAAAGAGTGGAACAGATTCTCAAACTGGTTCCTTGTACATCCCAGGAAATCTGTGTGATGCTATATCATTAGCCCCAGTGGTACAACCATATCCATTTCCAATATTCTGTGAACCTGCCCACACAAAGAGCACCCCATCAGACAGATCCAAGCCCCAATAATCTAGTGGGAGGAACAGGCCTCCTTTAGGCAGAGAGGGGAGGAAGAAGGGAAAAAGACAAAATGGAAGGGAGGGAAGAAGGAAGGATTACACTAAATCAAGGAGGTTTTTTTTTTAAACTTAATTTATCATAACCATTTTTGAAGGAAAAATATCAAATATTATTCAGTATTTGTCATTAACAGTGGCCCCAAGTAGAATGAGAACAAAAAGAGACTAGTGATAGAACGATGGCTCAGGGTTAGTAGAAAGCTGGCCTGGGGGCTAAGAGTGCATACTGTTCTTGTGAATGATCTAGTTCAGTTCCAAAGACCCAAGTTGGACTCACAACTGTTTGTAACTCCAGCTTCAGGGGATTCTGGCACTGTTAGCCTCTGATATTATCTGCACTCAATGCACACTCACCCCTCACAGATAGATAATTAAATTGTTAAAAAGAATGAGAAGAAACAAACTATAATAAAGTAATTTCACTTAATTAAACACAATAGCTATTAGGCTCTACAACAAAACACTTAGCTGTCTTTAAGTAAAAACACAGGGTGCAAGAGTGCACACAACTTACATATGATGTAACTATGCCTTAGAGTTACTATAGAACAGAAATTGATATGAATGTGAAATAATTGGTTTGGAAAATGAATTCAAACTGTCTTTTTTTGCAAATAACTGAAAACCTGGAATATCACACAAATTTTAGCAAAACAGAAGGGATGTAAGGTAGTTGGATAGAAGATAGGCTGACAAGGACCAATATCTTCTTTTATGCTAAGCAGTAAAACTTTGAAGGAGAAAAGCAGCCCTCTCCCAGTGCCAACAAACACTCCACAACAGCTAGAAAGAACTTTACTAATAAAGATTATGAAGAAAACTATAAAATTTTATTTAAAGTTATAAGATGAAATATAAAAGAAGAAAATTCAACAATAATAAAAGCAACCTGTTTATTTGGAAAGAATAAATGGATCGTTTAGGTCCACAAGTAAGTAAATATTAATGATGGACAAATAAGCTTATAAACTGATGAGCAACTGAACTGGAAAATGGGAAGAGTGTGTGGAAAGTCACAGAAACCAGAAGTCACAAAGTTACACTCTCTGGATAGCTGGGAACCAGAGGCTGGACAGCCCAGAGACCCAGCATAGAAACAAACATGACTGGGGAAAAAAAAAGTCAATAAAATTATTTCCATAGATGTCTAGCCCAATTGTCATCAGAGAGACTTCCTCTGGCAGATGATGAGATCAGATGCAGAGACTCACTTTCAAACATTAAGTGATGCTCAGGGAGCCTGACAGATGAGGATGAAGAAGGATTACAGGAGTCAGAGGGGTTGAGGACACAGCCCCAAGATCAACTAAGCAGGACTCATAGGGGCTCACAGAGACTGAAGCTGCAATCATGGAGCCTGCATGGGTCTGTCTGTGCTAGGTCCTCTGCATATAAGTTATGGTTGTGTAGCGTTGTGTTCTTCTGGGACTCCTGACAGTGGGAGTGGGGGGGGGGTTCTCTGACTCTTTTGCCTGCTCTAAGGCCCTTTTACTTCTACTGGGCTGCCTTGTGCAACCTTGATATGAGGGTTTGTACCTAGTCTTCTTAGCATAACTTGTTATGCCATGTTCAGTTGATATCCCTGGGAGACCTTTTTTCTGAAGCAAAACAGAGAAGTGAATCTGGGTGACAGGGGAGGTGTAGGGAACTGAGAGGAGTGGAAGGAGGAGAAACTGCGGTCAGGATAAATTATATGAGAGAAGAATTTAAATTTAAAAAAAAAGAAAGAAAAAAAATAGTCTTCTACAGATAAATTTTGGATTTTCCTAATGATTACTGGCATTGATCACCTTTACCATATGTTCACTGGCGGTTCACACATTTTCTTCAGTAAAGCATTTATCAAAAAAAATTTAAAAGTATAAAAATGCACACAAACTCAAGATAGTATAAACACATAGTAATGAGGTTTTATTTGAAAAACAGATGCCCCTTAAATATTAGCATGTGGCACAAAATACTGGCAGAGAGCTATGAGAAAAGAAGTTCTGTTATTATGAGCAAGAAAGATGTACTGCAGTGTTTGGGACAAGGCACCTAGCAACGATGATTATAAAGTGGAAATAATTTCCTTCTGCGTATTCTCCACCATTGAGAAAAAGGATCCTATCTGTAAGGCATACATGTTAGGGTATGCAGCAGTATTAGTGGTAGGAAAAGCTAATAAGGTTTTAAAAGATAAATTGCATTTATTACTATTCTCTGTATGTGCTTGACGTGCATCGGAGTATGTGCATGGGGCAGTCTGACAGAGGTCAATTTACAGAGTTACTTCTTTTCTTACCTTTGTCTAGATCCGAGGAATTGAACTCAAGACTCCAGGCTTACATGGCTAGTAGTGTCTTTCCTGCCTGAGCCAGATGACCAGGGATTTTGTTTGTTTGTGTTCTCTTTCCTGCATTTAGAAAGAGTCTATGCTGAACTTCTCCTAAGGGTTGTGTTCTTTACCAGGAACCAGGGAGTAAGATAAAGGTGTCCCTCTTCACAAAGGCTCTGCTTGTAACTGAGGAGCAATTTCACTGAGACATGGCAACAATGAACAGATATGTGAGACCCTGTAAATAAAAGAAAGGATGGTGGGTAAGGTAGAGGTTGTACTTGGGGAGCGGGGAAGGGAGTAATCTACCAGAGAGGACAATTCTATCCCAGCTATTAAAAAAATATTGCTAATCCTGACAAACATTATTGAGGACCTTGACACAGCCCTTTGTTGAGACTCTAACATTCCCAAACAAAAATACAGTGGCAATAACCACAGTTTGCAAGGGGCTATGGAATAAAGCCAAATTAAATCAATTTTTCATTTCTCATGAAGTCTCAAAGTAAGGGAAGTGGAACAGTCGACATGAAAGCAGAGTCATTTGTGCAGATGTACAACAGTCATCGTGGCTGCTTAAATGACTCCACACAAGATGTCCTGTCTGGGTGACAGGATCAGGCACATAGAGGGCATTTCCTAGATAATCAGGAATAGACAGGCACACAGAAGTACAGCAGTAAATTGTATGTGAGATGGGAGCTGACACTGAAGCATGAATTAGCATGGGCTTTCTGTTTCCCTCTAAGAAATGTCTTGCCCACTGGCATTCAGGTGGTCTGGGAACAAGAGAGAAAGAAGGGAGCTGCAATTATCAGAGAGAATGAGGTGCACAGTCTCCAAATGGCCACAAAGAACCTTGTCCTCCACACAGCAGCATGAGGTGAGTCTGCATAGAAACTGTGGGCCTTGTGGTGAGGGGCATGTCACAATCTCCCTTCTACCCCCATTTGCATTGTTGACCTGGAACTGTGAGGAGGCTTAAACTGGAAATAGGTAATCCAATAATTCCTGAACTAGGTGACTACAGGAGATCTCAACCTGCACTATGAAAGGGGAAGGAAATAAATTATCATACATCATGTAAAGCACCATGCTGGTACAAACTTGTCAGAACAAAATCTGGAACGCTGTGGTGAAAGTGTTCACAGCAGCCATTGTATAAAGGACAATAATTACATTTCCCTAAACTAGAGGAAGTCAATCAGACTGAAGAGTGATTAAAGGAACCAAGTTGCTGGAACTGAGTTGCTAGAAAGAGAAGAGCTAGGGTTATGAAATGTGTCTTAAAATATACTTATTTAATGGAAAAATAGTAAAATGTGCTGAGATAGAGTGTGTACGTCAGGATTTCTTTGAAACTTGAGATTGTAGGAAATTTTTAGAAGGGTTAACTTTGGAATGCCTGGGGCCCATTCCTCTGATATCAAAGACCAAGACCAGAGCAGACCTCTAAATTGCTGGAGCCCTTGCCAGCAGGGCTTCCTGTAGTGGCAATTCTAAAGGAGGGCATCCAGGGGACAGGCCCAAGGGTTAGCTCACAAACAGGAAAGTTGGACCAATGTCACAATGATGGGACAGCAACACTCTAATAATGATTAAATAATTAATAATAATAATAATAATGTAAAAGTAATCAGAGAAGCCAAACATTCAGAATGTTATAAACAGGGGTTATGAAAAACAAAGAATTAAAATTGGTGTTGGAGAGGGGTGGCAATGGGTAAGCTCAAGTCATTAGGACAACTTACGTCATGCAGATTGTGTGACCACCATATGAAAGATGATTTCTGCTCAGCACAAACAATAAACAAGTGATATTTGTATTTCTATTTTTTCTGTCTAGTTAAATAAGACCAGGTATTTTAAATGACTAGGACATGGTATTCTAATTTCTTTTCTGTCACTTCTATAAAACACCCCAACAAGAAGCAGCTTGGGGGAGAAAGAGGCCTATGTCCTTGGCTACAAGTCCATTACTGTGAGGAAGTCACAGTGTCAGGAGCTAGAAGAAGCAGCTCACACCACAGTCACAGGGATGAGTAATAAATGAATGCCAGCTGTTTGACTGCACTTAGCTTGACATCTCCACTCTTATACTTGACATCTCCACTCTTATATAGTTCAGGACACACATACCCCATTATGGGAATAATGCCTTTCACAGTAGGCTAGGTCCTTCAGTTCATTAGTGAAGCCCCGCAGATATACTTACAGGCCAACACAATACAAACAATCCTTCATTGAGACACTCTTTCCCAGTGATTCTCGGTTGTTTCAAGTGGACAATCAAAGCTACCCATCACACATAGTGAATCAGGAACGGGTTATGGAGGCTTGAGTGCTGTCTACAGAAATAACGAATGTTGCTCTATGGGTGTGGAAGATGCCCTCAAAGCTTTTGAACTGAGGTGTGTTTAGGAATATTACCCATTTAATATTTGTAAAGAAGATATGACTAAGATAAGAGGCATGGACAACAGATAAGGTTTTGTAGGGGTTGATAGATTAATATAAGTTAGATTTAGTGAATATCTAGGTTTCTGATACAGTCTCTTAATTCGGGGCATGAAGATCAACTTCGCTGTGAGCAATTAGCTTATCAGCTTATTGATGAAGTCAGGTGAAAAGAGGGGAGTTTCTTTAGACTGAAAAACAAGGTTGAAGCCAGGTGAAACAAGCAAAGACTTTATGACCTGGCATTGTTTTCAGCTGCCAAGTGGGCAGAGCCCAAATTAAGCTGAAGCAGGTGGAACAAGGAGGACCCTATTTAAGGCCAAGTGGATGAGCCCGGAGAGCGGCGTGCTAAGGGTCCCTGATATTAGAGAGCTCCGAGAGTACTGCTGGAGAAAGTGCTGGTAGACCAATGGCCAGATCTCCCTGAGGCAGAAGGAAGCTGGTGAGCAGATAAAGCCTCAGCAAGACAGCAAAAGGCCAAAGATTAAACCCTGTGGCTCAGCTTTTGCCTAGAGGGGTTTGACCTGTCCCAACAGCAGCCTGAACAGAACTGTGGCCAGCTTTAAAGACTGAGGCAGAGCGGGCAGAGTTGCTGATATGAAGGAAGTAAGTTGGCCTACAGACGCTGAGGTCTCCCAGAGAGAAGAAAGCCTCAAGCCTTATTTAAGGTGAGACTGCCATAGCCAATTTACCCTGACGAACCTGTGTCTGAGATATTCCAGAAAAAGGACTGCTAAGTGCATTAAAGAGTCTACCCCAGAGATTGTGTTCCTGACGACTGAGGACCTGCCCCGAATTAAGAGACTGTATCAGAAACCTATATATTCACTAAATCTAACTTATATTAATCTATCAACCCCTACAAGATTTCTCATATAAAGAGAAAAAAAGACTATGGTCGTATATACCTATAATTCCAGCATAGGTTGAGACAAGAGAATTAAGTTCAAGGCCAGTTGGAGCTATAAAGAGAGTTAGTTCTAGGTCAGACTAGGATACATAGTGAATTCCTATCTCAAGGGAGAATAAAAGCAAAGAAAAAGTAACGTTGGCTTTAATTGGAGTTGAGGGAAGCAGGGAGCAGAAGTAGAGAATATAAGAGAAACAAATCAAGTATACATTGCCTGATTGTCTCCATGAAAAGCTACACCATCACTAATAACTTCATCCAGGATACGATAGAGCAGGATGAGAACAACAAACCCTTCTAAAACCTATTCATTGAAGATGGTGTCAAAACAAGGAGACTCTTGATTAAGAAACCTGAAGAGCTTGCAGCCAGAATTATTTGTTCTTTGTGTGGCTCCTTTCATCAGTTAGGTACAAGCCTGAAGAAAGTTAAAATGATATTTGAATTTCAGCTGGTGAAGACTTATCCACCAAAGAGGTAGAGAATAGGGAAGAGACTGTTCCCAGAGAAGCGAAAGGAGGAACTGTGCAGGGCAGAGAACTTCATAGTGTCAGATGCTGAGAAGCAGAAACAGAAAGACTGAAGAGTGACCAAATAGTCAGAATCAAGGGACATGGCCTACAGATTTATATTCTATATTAATGTCAAGATCAGAGGATATGATGTGATCTTTAAAACACATGGTGGTAAAAATAGAATCTTGTAATTTTAAGTGAAATTTGGAAAGATGGAGTCTCAATTGAGATAGAACAATGGAAGGATATTTTCAAATATTTTGGTGGATCACTTAATGTGACTTCATTAACATGAGACTTCATTAACACAATGGAAAAGCCTGTCAAGAAGACCCATGGTGTTAAAGGCAGAGAGGTTACAGCAAACATTGGATGAGTACAAGGTGAACAGCGTCTGATTTCATGAGAACAGAATTAGCTCCTGATAACAGCTTGCCAATAAATAAATAAACAAACAAACCAAGTTGTTATGAGAGTAATTAATTTCATCTTGCATTTATCTAAGGAACTGTGACAAATCAGGTCTTTCCTTTAAGTCTGAATGATCAGGAATTCCACAGAAAGGTCTTAAGAAGTAAACTTGGTCCTGAAAGATAGGAAACATGAAGAGAGAAGGAAGAACCTTCTAGTCAAGATTTCAAGTTGGAAGACATGAGTGAGTAGAGACATCTCTTTTCTAGTGAGGGATCTGCAGATGATAGGAGAAATATTCCCTGAGGTTATCAGGAATTCTTTGAGTCTATATAACTAAATCCTTGGAAGAATAGAGACAAATCATTGGAACTAGAAATTAAGATAGACAAAAAGACGGGGACACACACACACACACACACACACACACACACACACTTTGTTTTATCTAGGTCCTCTGTATGGCCACCTTTCTGCTTTCAGATGAGAGGCTCCATAAGATAGAAGAGTAGGTCTAGTTTATGGAAGCTGTTAAGCTTTCTGGCCTGGGAAGAAAGACATTCCTTTCCTTTTATGAAATTCCTAAGGCAGGAAGATGGATATTGCAGGCTACTTCCTTTACTACCCTCCTAAATAAATCTTCCCGTCTGAGATATTCCTATGGTGAGAAGGGTACCTGGCCCTAAGAGAATGCTAACCAGGTGTCTCTTTACGTCTATCTCCATGGCACATCCAGGGGATTGTAGGTGGCGAATACAGTCTTTTTTTTAAAATTTCAAGTTATATCTGGATCAAAGTCCCCTCCCTCCCTCTCTCCCAGTTCCTCCCTCCCTCCCTTTTCCTTGTCACTGTCCTCTCCTTCTCCTTGGATGAGGGGAGCTCCCACATATCAAACCCCCTCAGTTCATCAGTCACATGAGGGCTAAGAACTTCCTCTTGTGCTGGGGCTTGAGCAGCCCAACTAGGGTAAGGAGTTCCACTAACAAGCAACAGGGTCCATGACTTGCTGCTGGGTAGACTTTTTCATAGGATAGTTATGCTAGGTTCCTGTCTGTTTGAGTCTGTGGGTTGTAGGATGGTTGTCCTGTGCTATATGGTTAATAACCACTTATAAGAGAGTACATACCATGTGTATCTTTCTGGATCTGAGTTATTTCACTTAGGATGAGCTTTTCTAGATCCATCCAGTTGGTTTCAAATTGTATGATTTTCTTGTTTCTGATAGCTGTGTAGTATTATGTAAATGTACCACAAGTGTTTGTTTGATGTTTATTTTTTTTAATCCATTCTTTGGTTAAAGGGCATTTGGGTTGTTTCCAGTTTCTGGCTATTATGAATAAAACTGCTATGAACATAGTTGAGGCATTGTCCTTGTGGTATGTTGGAGAATCTTTTGGATATATGCCCAGGGACAGTATTGTTGGGTCTTGAGATAGAACTATTTCCAAATTTCTAAGATAACACCAGATTGATTTCCATAGTGGTTTTACAAGTTTGCAAACACACCAGCAGTGGAGGAGTGTTCCTCTTTCTCCACATCCTCGCCAGCATGTGCTGTTATTTGAGTTTTTGATCTTAGCCATTCTGACAGGTATGAGATAGAATCTCATAGTTGTCTTGAGAAATGCATCCCTGATGACTAAAGATGTTGAGCATTTCTTCAAATGCCTCTTGGCCTTTAGAGATTCCTCTTTTGTGAATTCTAAGTTTAGTTTAGTTCTGTACCCCATTTTTTGATTGTATTATTTGGTTTATTGGTCTTTAATTTCTTGAGTTCTTTATATATTTTGGATATTAGCCCTCTGTCAGATGTGGGGTTGGTGAAAGATATTTTCCAAATCTGTAGGCTGCTGTTTTATTCTAATGACAGTGTCCTTTGCCTTACAGAAGATTTTCAGTTTCATAAGGTCCCATTTATTGGTTGTTGGTCTTAGAGCCTTAGCTATTGATCAGGAAGTTGTTACCGAACTTTTTAAAATTATTATTTATTTATTAACTACATTCACTTATAACAAATACCAACAATTTCTTAACTGTTAACCCTACAAATTCCTACACCCCTTTTAACCTAACCACTAATCCTATTATTATTTTCCTAACCTTTTAGAAGGATACAGTCTCTGGGGCAGGTCCTCAGTCGTCAGGAACACAGTTTCTGTAGTAAACCCTTTAAAGCACTTGAGAGTCTTTTTTCTGTAATGTCTCAGATGTAGATTCGTCAGGGTAAGTTAGCTATCACAGTCTTACCTTAAATAAGGCTTAAGGCTTTCTTCTCTCTGGGAGACCCCAGCCCCTTCTCATCAGCAACTCTGCTGCTCTGCCTCAGAGTCCTTAAAGCCAGGCACAGTTTCCTTTAGGCCACTGTTCGGACAGATTAAACCCCTCTAGGCAAAAGTTGAGCCACAGGGTTTAGTCCTTGGCCTTTTTCTGTCTAGTTGAGGCTTTCTTTGCTCACCAGCTTCTTTCTGCCTCAGGGAGATCTGGCCATCAAATGATGGCCAGCACTTTTTTTCAGCAGGACTCTCGGAGCTCTCTAGCATCAGGGGCCTCTTTTTTATGGGATTCCATGCACTGTCCTTAAATAGGAGGAACTCTGTTTCAGCTTAATTTGGGTTCTGCCCACTTAGCAGCTGAAAACAATGTCAGGCCAAATACTTTGTTTCTTAGTCCATTGTCTTTCCTGTTTTCCTGACTTCAACCTTGTTTTTTCAGTCCATTAAGTCTCCTGTTTGTTTCCTGTTTTTACTTGACTTCATCCTTGTTTTTCCACAAGCTGAGAAGCTAAGTTGCTCACAGCCAAGTTGATCTTCATGCCCCAAATTAAGAGACTGTATCAGATATTTACTAAATATTTTCTAAATATAATTTAATTATTCTAACTCCCTACAGGAAGTTGTCACCTGTGCCAATGAATTCAAGCCTTTTCTTCACTTTCTCCTCTATTACATTTAGTGTATCCAATTTTATGTTGAGGTCTTTGATCCACTTGGACTTAAGTTTTGTGCAGGGTGATAAATATAGATCTATTTGCATTCTTCTACATGTTGACATCCAGTTAGACCAGCAGCCCTTGTTGAAGATGCTGTCCTTTTTCCATTGTATGATTTTGGCTTCCTTGTCAAAATTAAATTACTGTAGGTATGTGGGTTTACTTCTAGATGAAACTGCAATTTAATTAATTAATGTAGTTATTAGTAAGTATAAACTGTAAGATTAAGCTGGCAGAGCAGCCGGAGGCTTGGCAGAGGAGCAGGTGGCTTGGCCCATGTGCCTTAACCGGTTGCCTGATTTATCATGAGGAAAAAGACCCGGGACCAAGGGTGGCCTACACCACCTGTAACCTAAACTCTGTTAATTAATTCAAGTTGTTATATTAGGCCAGTAGAATTACCAGCACCTTGGCAGGAGTTTCACCTGGGTTCAAGGGGAGTCCAAGACTCTGGAAGTCCGACAGACCAGGACTCCTTGGACTGAGGGCCTATAAGCTGCTGCAGTCTTTTCCCCAATAACTAAATACACCAAGACCTTTTAATGTTTTAACACTTAGCCCTTAGCTGGGCAGACTCTCAATTAGCTACTCTAAATTAACCTGGATCACCTAATCCCAAACTACCTGTTTGTGCCTGTGATTACCTTCCAGAGTTTTCAAGACGTCTGTCTCCTTCTGTGTCCCGGCCGAAAGAGAGGGAATCTCTGTGTGTGCTCAGGGTTCCTGTCTAATCTCTGAAAGTCCCACCTTTCTATACTCTTTCTGCCCAGCTAATTGGGCATAAGCGACTTTTATTAACCAATCAAGAGAATGCCTCAGAAGGGGCAGTAACCAGATCTCATCATTGAATTCAACCTATCAGAAGCAATGATCTACAACATCTAGGTCTTTGATTCGATTCCATTGATCAACTGGTCTGTTTCTATGCCAATACCATGCTGTTTTTATTACTATTGCTCTCTAGTACAGCTTGAAATCAGGGATGGTGATACCTCCAGATGCTCTTTTATTGTACAGGACTTATTTAGGTTTTTTTTTTTTATATGAAATTGAGGATTGTTCTTTTCAGGTGTGTAAAGAATTGTGTTGATATTTTGATAGGGATTGCATTGAATCTGTATAAAGCCTTTGGCAGGATGGTCATTTTTATATGTTAATCCTACATATCTATTAGCATGGGAGATCTTTGTATCTTCTGATATCTTCTTCAATTTCATTCTTCAGGGACTTGAAGTTCTTGTTATACAGGTCTTTCACTTGCTTGGTTAGAGTTACCTTCAGGTATTTTATATTATTTGTGGCTATTGTAAAGGGTGTTGTTTCCTAATTTCTTTCTCAGCCCATTTGTCTTTTGTATAAAGAAGAGCTACTTATTTTTTTAAATTAATTTTGTATCCAGCCACCTTGCTGAAGGAGTTTATCAGTGTAGGAATTCTCTGGTGGAATTTTGGGGTCACTTATGTATTATATCACTCATGTCATCTGTAAATAGGGATACTTAGACTCCTTTCCAATTTGTATCTCATTGATCTCCTTTAGTTGTCTTATTGCTCTAGCTAGAACTTCAACTTCAAGTACTATGTTGAAGAGATTGGAGAGAGAGTGGGCAGCCTTGCCTTGTGTCTGATTTTAGTAGAATTCCTTTAAGTTTCTCTGCATTTAGTTTGATGTTGGCTATGGGCTTTCTGTAAATTGCCTTTATTATGTTTACATATGGTCCTGATCTCTCCAAGACTTTTATCATGAAGGGGTGTTGGATTTTGTCAAATGCTTTTTCAGCATCCAATGAGATGATCATGTGATGTTTTTCTTTCAGCTTGTTTATGTGGTGGATTATGTTGATGAATTTTCATATGTTGAACCACCCCTGCATCCCTGGGATGAAGATTATTTGATTGTGGTGTATGATTCTTCTGATGTGTTCTTGGATTCGGTTTACAAGTATTTTGTTGACTATTTTTGCATGCATGTTCATAAGAGAAATTGATCTAAAATTCTCTTTCTTTGTTGGGTCTTTGTGTGATTTAGGTAGGTGAGTACACTCTTACAAGATGCGGGGCCCAGCTATGCTCCTAGCACAGTCAGAAGCTTGTTATGAGACCTAAAGTGAGGCAGTTCAGAGACAGAAGGATGAATATGAGGAAATTAGAAATCAGATTTGATGAAAGTTGATGATAAATTCAATGTAAAAAATAAAGGAAAAGATAAAAGAAAGGAAAAAAATCTAAGGGTCCTAGATCTGGAATGGAAAGGGGAGATAATATTAATGAAATTAGATAGTAAGCATTCAGTGACAAACCCTGGATTGTATGAATAAAGATATCAACTGCATAAATGAATATAAACTTTGGAGAGATGAGCTATAATCCGCACTCCACAGGTAAACATTTCTATGCCATTGCCTCAGTGAAACTGATCAAAGTGTCTGAGTGTCAGACTGTTAAGAGCGTTGTTACCTTTGACAACTGAAAGGTCATTGGTGAGATTTGCCCAGCACCGTCAAGTCAGTTAGATGCATTGGAGTCATGGTTTGAGGAGTAAAGGGGAGGCAGATGGGGAAACAGCAAATATGCATTAACTTCTGTGAAAGTGTGTTTATGAGAATGCCATTTAAAGAGGTCAGAACCAAACCAAAGGAAGGAAAGAGTCATGGGATTTAATTCTGTAAGAAACTATCAAACTGTATTTCAAAACAGTCATATGGTTTCCTGTTACTATGGTAGTAAGAGTTCCTCTTGCTCCTCATCCTCACCAGTGCTTGATATTTCTGTTCTTTTTCATTTTAATCGTTTTAGAAAATGAAAATGGTTTTAGTGGAGATGAGTGCTGTTAGGAAGATTTTCTGTGTTTATTGATGAGCATTCATATGGTCTCTTTTGTTTAGTTGTCTTTTCAACTCTTCCTACTTCTTAAAAGCTAGATTTTTGTTTTTAAATTATTCTTGTTTTTTATTAGAGCATATTTTTCTAAAGATTTATTTATTTTTGCTTGTGTAGGTGCTTTGCCTGTATGTTTATATACACACCATGTGTATGTAATGCCAGGGAAGGCCAGAGGATGGTACCAGATCCTGTGGAACTGGAGTTGCAGATGGTTGTTAGTCACCTTGTGGTTGCTAGGAAACAAACTCTGGTCCTCTGGAAGAGCAACTGGTGGTCTTAACTACTGAGTCATCTCTCCAGCACCAATTACAGCATTTCTTCATATGACTTAGAAATAAACCATTTGTCAGATACACATTTGAGAATATTTTATCCCAGTCTGTGCCCAGTCTGTTTTATTATTAGTGATTTATTGAGAAATAAAATTCTTAATATTTATAAATTAGACTACATCAGTTTTCCTCTTCTTTTTTTACTTATTTTTTATTTCCTTGTTTTTGCTTTTGTGTTGGAGACAGGGTTTGTCTGTGTAGCCTTGACTGTCCTGGACTCACTTTGCAGACCAGGCTGGCCTCAAACTCAGAGTTCCATCTGCCTCTGCCTCCCAAGTGCTGAGATTAAAGACATGCACCATCATACTTGGCAAATCAATTTTTCTTTATGACTATTGCTTTTAGAATCTTAAGAAGTATTTTCGTTCCTAAAAGTCATAAGATTCTTCTTATATTTTATTTCCAGTAGTTTCCTAGAGTTTTAATCATTTTAGTTCCATCCTATCAGCCATCTCAAATATTTATGTATCATGTATTATAGCAGCTAAGATTTATTTTTCCTAAATAAATTTATCAATATTGCAGTAATATTTGTTGTGAAAAATGTCTTTCTTCATTGAATTGGCTTGGTGACTTGCCAAAATTCAATTGGCATCTTGAAAATGCACATTCTTATTTTTCTTATTTTTAGTCTCCCTACCAAGTTCCACTGGTCCATCTATATTTTCTATAATACTACTTTTATTATGTGGCATTTTAATAAAATAGTAAGTTTTGAAATAAGTATAAGAACTATTTTTCTTTTTAATATTATACTATAAGTTTTACTTATTTGCATATAAATTTGAGATTCAGCTGATCAGTTTCTACCAAATTAAGAAAGAATCTGCTTAGAATTTTAATGAGACTGCCTTGAATATATACTTCAATGTAAGGAAGCCCAATATGATAAAGATATTCAGTCTTACAATGCATAAGCCCATAGACACAAAAAAATAGCTTGTTGTATTACAAATTGAATCTAACACATGTAAAAGCAAATTATATACATATTTATCTTTTTTATTTATTTGTTTGCTTATTTTTATTCCAATTGCAACCCTCCTTCCTCCTCTCCTTCCAGTCCCACCTTCTCACTCACTCCCCACAACCTCTTTACCAACCCAATATGCCAATTGCATCAGAACTAAGTGCCTCCTCTTCCACTGAGGCAAGAAAAGGCAGCTCTGCTAGGAAAATGAACTCCAGAGTGAGACAACAGTATCTAAGTCCTAGATATACCCCGTTTCAATTGTTAGGGGAACCACTTGAGGTCCAAGCAGTCCATCAGCTTCATATGTGCAGTGGGCCTAGGACCAGTCCTTGCAAGTTCATCGGTTGGTGGTTCAGTCTCTGTGAGCCCCTCTGTGTCCAAGTTAATTGGCTATGGGGGTCTTCTTGTGGTGTCCTTAATCCCTCCAGCTTCTTCCAAACTTCCCCTAACTTTTCCTCAATATTTTTACCTAATGTTTGGCTGTGGGTCTCTGCATCTATTTCCATTATCTGCTGAATAAAGCTTCTCCAATGGTAGTTGTGTTGAGTTCCTGACCAGATCCTTTTGTACATCCACTTCCCATGTCTATTTTATCTCGCCTACTTAGAGGAGTTCATTACTTGAATCCTCCTTGTTACTTGTTTTTTGGGGGGTCTGTAGATTGTAGCATGGCCATTTTGTATGTATTGGCTAATATTTATGGGTGAGTAAATATGATGTGTGTCTTTTTAGGTCTGGGTTAGCTCACTCATGGTCATCTTTTCTGGTTCCATCCATTTGTCTGAACATTTCATGATCTCCTTGTTTCTGATAGCTGAGTAGTATTCTATTGTGTATATGTACCACAGTTTCTTCATCCATTCTTTGGTTGAGGGATATTTAGGCTGTTTCTAGATTCTAGGTATTACAGAGAAAGCTGCTATGAACATAGCTGAGGAGATAGCTTTGTGATTTGGTGTATTTGGAGTATATGCCAGGAGTGGTATAGCTGAGTCTTGAGGTAGAGCTATTCCAAGTTTTCTAAGATATTGCCAGACTGATTTCCATAGTGGTTGTACAAGCTTGCACTCCTACCAGCAATGGAGGAGTGTTCCCCTTTGTCCACAACCTCACCAGCATGTGCTGTCATTTGTGCTTTTAATTTTTTTTATGTTTATTTATTACTTCAGGTTACATCTCCATCAGTGTCCTCTTTCCACCTCTCCCAGTCCTGCCCTCCCACCCTCTACCCCCATCCCTTCCATCACACTCCTCTGGAGTGGAGTGTCCCTACATAACAGTCCCCAGCCCCAGTTCAGCAGTCATATGAGGGCCAAGAGCCTCCTCATACACTGGGGGCCTACAAGGCAGCACCACTAGGGCAAAGTGTCTCATTGACAGGAAACAAAGTCTGTGTTCCTGTTCCCTTTGGTACATTGGTTGTAATATAGCTATCCTGTACTATATGGCTAAAATCCAATTATAAGTGAATATATGCCCTGAGTCACTTGAGTTTTTGACCTTAGCCATTCTGACAGGTGTGAGATGAAATCTCAGAGTCCTTTTGTTTTTCATTTTCCATATGACTAAGGATGTTGAGCATTTCTTTAGGTGTTTCTCAGTCATTAGAGATTCCTCTGTAGTGAATTCTTGATTTAGCTCTATATCCCATTTTTTTGATTGGATTATTTGGTTGATGGTGTTTAATTTCTTAAGTTCTTTGTATATTTTGGATATTAGCCCTCTGTCAGATGTGGGGTTAGTGAAAATCTTTTCCCCATCAGTAGGCTGTCATTTTGTTTTCTTGACAGTGTCCATGGCCTTTCAGAAGCTTCTCAGTTTCATGAGGTCCCACTTACTAATTGTTGATCTTAGTGCCTGAGCTGTTGGTGTTCTGTTCAGGAAGTTGTCTCTTGTGCCAGTGAGCTCAAACTTTTTTGCCTTTCACAAATTATATTTTTAGCCCTTCAGTTCTGTTAATTTTTGCTTTATGTTACTTTGAAACTCTGTCATTATGTACATACACATTAGAGTTGCTGGGTTTTCTTAATTAATTGATCATTTCATCAGTATGAAATACCCTCATTTTCATTGATATCCTTTGTTTTTAAGAGTCCCTTTTTTTCTTCTTAAAGATGAATTTTATTTTTACTCATGTGTGTATAATTGTGGGTATGCCCGCATGTAAGTGCTGGTACCTGGGGCATCCAGAGGAGGGTTCAGAGCTCCTGGAGCTGATGTCACAGGCAGTTAAGAGTCACCTGAGAAGGATGCTGAGAGATGGATTAGTGTCCACTGAAAGAGTGCTAAGCTCTTAACCCAGCAGTCATGTATCTAGCCCCTTGAAAACTCCTTGCTTTGGCATTAATAGAAGGATGGAACTACATTGTACTTACTTGTTTTTGTTTGTTTGTTTTTGCATTTTTCTATTCTTTATTTTTAACATCTTTATATTTAAATTTTATGTCTTCTAAACTGTATGGTTTAGACTTTAAATTTTTAAAGTGACATCTGCCTTTTAACATAGAATTTCATTTTAAGTTGGTAAAATTGTTGAAATGTTGGGGGTTTAAATCTATCATTTGCCATTTGCTTTGTGGGCTTCTTTTTTCTTCCCTTTGTCTTTTCTTGAGCATTTTTAAGGTTTTTATTCCATTTCTTCTTGTGATGAACAACCTCTCCTTTATCATTATGCTTTGTAGTTTCTCTCAAGATTATAATCGGCATCCTCAATTTGTCAGCCTGTGTAGATTTACTATTTCACTGATTCTCGTGTGGTCTGTGCAACGTATGTTTTGAGCCCCAAATTCCCTTTAAATAGTTTTAAGCCAAATATCTTTTTCAGAAATTAGGAAAAGACAGATTTTGCATTTACAAGCATATTTATAACTTTTTTAACTTCATCCCTTCCCATCCAGATCTCTGTTCTGTGTCATTTCCTTTCAAGTTGAACATGTTCTCTGAAACTTCTTCCAGTACAAAGACACTGACAGCATAGTTGCTCTGTTTTTGATTATCTAAAGATGTCCTGTGTGTTTTCTTTTTTTAAAAAACTTGTCTCTTTAAGCCTTTTCTTTGAACTAAAATGCATAAGCCATACAATTTTAACTGCCGTAAGTGTGTAAGTTCAATTCCATTAAACACATTTGGAATGCTGTGCAACCATTACCACTATTAATTTTCCAAACATTTTAGCACATCCAAAGTCCAAAGTCTATCAGCAAGCAGTAAACTATAACTTGCCATTCCACCATTCCTCTTAACCCTTGGTAACCTCAAATCTGTTTCTTTCTCTATTCTAAAGATCTTCTAGATGTAGAGCTATCCAGTAGTTGTATTTTTATTTGAATTACTTTATTAGGCATGTTTTTGAATTTCTTCCATACTATAAATTTATTATTGCTTTTCATGTGACTAAATCGAGCCACGTGTGTCAGTATATGTATGCAACCCCAGCATGTAGGAAGCAGGAACTCTGTGAGTTCAAGTCCAACTGGGTCTAAGTAGCAAGTTCCAGGTCATCTAGTGCTATATAGGAGAGAGTGTTTGTTAAAAGGATTGTATGACTAAACCACATATCACCTCTTGGGCACCCATCACTTGCCAGGCACTTGGATTGTTTTCCTCTGAGGTTTTTGTAGCACTTACCACTCCTTGATATTACATTATAAATTCTGTGCTTATTTAGTGTTCTCACAACCAGAACGTCAGCTCCTGAGAACGGGAGTGTCATGTTATCGCTGTGTCTCTGGTTCACGGAGTAAAGTACTTAGTGAGATCTGTTGCTTGTGTGACTATCCTTAGATGCATAGTTCTTCCATGGTTTGTTTTAGTTATCTAATCATCAATTAAAATGATGAAATAGAACATAAAAGAGCTTCCAAAGATTCCCACTCTTGCCAAATAGAATATTGTTGTGTATTTTATATTCCCCACTACTGAACCATGCTGGAAAACATCCGGAAGGGTGAACTCACTTAGCCTTATGAATAAGTATGTGAATTATTTTGTTGCTGCTGTTGTCTGCACAGAATACTAACATGAAGTACAACTTCCATGAACTTCTTGTTTAGCTCTCTGCCCTTCAAATGAAAGGGCACAAGACATTTTCTGCTTTCTCAGTTCACACTGAACTTCCTGTTCACAGAAGTGCTGAATTCATGCTCCAACCTGCCCTCTAAGCATTAGTAGGTTAACTGCCAGATCAGTGGGTTTAGTAGAAGACATGTAGATCTCAATACGTAAGATTTACAGTCAACTCACTGTGGAAGCTTCACCTCGGAATCTGTAATCAGCTTAATGGAGTCCAAATCATTATACACAACCATCTCTTCGGGACTATTTTTACGTCATTTGTACAGTTTTGAAAGTTATCTTTAAAAACTTTCTGGAGTATCTAGTTAATTTTTTTTATCTTTGTATCTGATAATATAAACAACAATGTAAACTAACATCATGAAGACTAGCACCAGTTTTGTATCATGTGTGTCTGTTGTAAATGTTAGCACTGAGTTCATGATAACTTTGTCAGTACTTACATAGTTTTTAAGAGTAAACTATATTTAAAAAAAAAATGCTACGGCCGAGTGCTCTCTTTCAAAGTAGGAAACTGGACTTAAGGACATGTCACTGCAAGATTGCTCCTGTGTGCTATGGGTGGGGGGGGTTCCAGGGTGGTGAGTGACAGCTTGTTTTATCCTATGAGAAAGATTTGAACCCATGGTTCCCATGTTTTGAAAATGTGCTATCTTTAGAGTCAAAAAGCCACAGAGAAAATCATAATTCTGCATTTTCCCCTCTGTCACTGATGTTTTTGTCTAGACATTGTATATTAACATGTTGTCTTTAAACATAAAGATATCTTTCTGATGATAAAAAAATGATACAAAACCATGAAGGAAATCTGTGGAATGAATCATAAACGACAAACATGAGTGAAGATATTGGTTTCAAATTGAGTGAAGACTTTGGTTGCAAATAACCTAACCACTTTGAAATGCCTTCATTATCAATACATGCATCTTTATGTCTTAAAAATATCTTTATTATTATATTTTACTGAACATTGAAAGTCTTTTCTTATACTAATTGAAAAGTATCTGGATATAATATCCCATGCACATATGCATGGTCTCCACGTGCACAGTCTTTTGACTCAAATGTATCCACACACATGAAGATGCACACACAATTAGCTAATTAATTAGCACAGAGAGGCTTCAAAAGGTAACATTCTGTTATACATTTCCAAGCTTCTTTTCCAGGTGAAGTGTGATAAATTATCCCGATTAATGTAGAGGCCTCATGTCCTCTGTTGTCAGGACATCCCTGAGCACTTTTTGTAAACGGGAGGGCTAGCAATGATATTCTCATTACACTTCATTTTGACTATATATTGATATTCTCATTTTATTATGTACTTATTTTCTGTAAGTAATACTCCTTTCTGCCCAGTGTGTTATTAGGATTCTTTTTTCTCATGGTTTTATAATGCTGAGGATATTAACTTTTGCATTTTTCCCTATATATGGTTTCTGGTGACTTGTAGAATGTGTGCTACACTCATTCTTGTAGAAAAGTGGCACATCCCTTCCTATAGGTGTGTCAGTATAACTGGGAGAGCAAGGTTACCTCTTCTGAATTAACAGTTCTTAACCTGGGATTCAGCTAGATTGTCATAAGGCATATTAAGTTTTAACTGAATAGCTATAGATGTGGCCTTTAGGTATAATTTTGTACATCATTCAGTCTCATTCTCTTGCCCATAGTTAGAATGAATGCAGGTTTGAAGGAGGTTGAGACTAGAAGGGATCTGAGAATGAAGGAAAGCAATGATCTTTGTCCTGCAAATAAACCACTGACTTGAAAATGAAACATGTATGCTTTGCACAGCAAATGTCAAGGTGTCTGAGACTTTGCTTCCAGTTTCTCCTGAGTGGCTCCCAGTCTCTGATTCACAGAATATAAGTGTGCCCATGTTCGTGTGTGTGAGGGTGTGTGTCTCTGTGTGAGTATGACTGTGTATATGCTTCTGTATCTGTGTCTGTGCCTTTGCATGCCTGGGTGTGTATGTGCATGAAAATGTGTTCTTTGTGTGTGTGTGTGTGTGTGTGTGTGTGTGTGTGTGTGTGTGTGTGT
>CAJQZJ010031998.1:5317712-5358337 GCA_907164525.1 Lophiomys imhausi | reverse complement strand
TGTGTGTGTGTGTGTGTGTGTGTGTGTGTGTGTGTGTGTGTGTGTGTCTGTGTGTGAGTGTGACTGTGTATATGCCTCTGTGTACCTATGTGTGTGCCTTTGCATGTCTGTGTGCGTTTGTGTGCATGCGTTCATGTGTGTGTGTGTGTGTTTCTGAATACTTAGTGGGAGATGAATGTGGTATGAATCTGGAAGCAACTGATCTAAGTGTGAATCATGGTATGATCACACAATGAATTCATGAGGATTCATTCTAGAGTAAAAACAAAGTCAGAAGTCTTTGATTAACATTAGCCAGGATGATCTTGAAGGGAATTAAATTTAGAATGCCCATCTACTCCCAATCTGTCTGTCTTATTGTGTAGAATTTTTATATCAATAATTATCACTTACTTATTTTCTATTAAAATCTCATAGGAAGCATTCTCCTCAGCAAAGGGACCCAGGATAGGTATTGAATCTTGTGTCTTGCCTGAGGACAGCATCCCAGGGTTTTAGCTATGAGGCTGCTGCTTTCTCTGAACCTTGAGGCAAGTCATAATAAAAACATAGCGTGTTTCCTTCTTTTCAGTAAAACCCAGACCTTGTCATAGCAGTGAGGAGGACAAGGAGAGAGGGTAAGGGGAGAGGCAGATGTCTATACATCAGTCCATTTGCAGCTCGTGCCTCGAGGGCAAAAAGCTCCCTGCTGGTGGGTTTCCGGGAGTCTAGAACTATGGTTCTAATCCTCCCTAATGATATGATCCTTAATAACCATCCTTCATGTTGTGGTGACCCCAAACCTAAAAATTAGTTTCATTGCTGCTTCATAACTTTAATCTTACTACTGTTATGAATCATAATGTAAATATCTGATATGCAAGATATCTGATATGTGATCCCTGGGAGACTCATTTGACCCCAAGAGGGATCGTGACCTACAGGTTGAGAGGCACTGGTCTAGAAGGACCAGGAGTCATGTTCATGTGGCCCAAGGAGGATCACAAGACGTTATTAAAATTATGAGGCAAGTTAGTATGAAAGCTGAGTTAGATATAGAACTTTAAACTCATGGAGATGGTTAGATAGTAGAATGTTAAAGTCAGGTGCCAAATACATATGGACTGGACATTGGGAATGTATGCTAAGCCATATAACTCTTATAATTGTGGCCTATTTATTTCTGTTGTTTTGTATTGTATTTATAGTTATAAGAAAAAGAACCATTGTTTGGACTGAAAGGGAGAGCTGTTGGGGGGAAAAAAGAAATACCTTAAACTAAAAAAAAAAAAAAAAGGAAAGGAAGAGGATGGGGGGTTGAGGGGGAGGAGGGTGGAAGGGTGGGACTGGAGGGGGGAGTAGGGAGGGGATTGTGATTGAGATGGAACTTGAAGAAATAAAAAATAAATTATTAAAAAAAAAAGATCCTGCTATGAGTAGACATTTCTCTAAGGAGGCCCTGCTCAAGGAATGCCCTCCCTTCCCCATGGACTGCTGACCAGTCACCCTCTAGGGATGGGAGAGGGCTGAGGAACTGGTGGGGATTTTTGAGTTCTGTGTGTTTGTGTTTGTCTGTACATAACACAGTTAACAAAGAATCAGCAGCAGCCACCAAGAGGGTGAGAGGGGAGGAAGTCACTTTCACAATTCCATAAATATCTTCTGTGTCACTTAGACTTTTCATAAAACTAAATCTGTATTAATGTAGTGATTCTGAAGTATGTCACATAAAAAACACTTCTCTCAGCTTATTGTCTTCTTTTAATATTTTATTTTTATATGCAAAAACTGTCTACATAGTATTTTTTCCCTTAATATGGTTTCCAGTCTTTTCCTATAGTCCAGTTGTATTTTTTGAAGTATGTTTATGGTTACAGGGTCTGAATTTGTGTCCTGCTGAGAGTAAAATATGTAGTAAAATACCATCTGGATTTTGTCAAGCGATGTGTTAAAAGGCCCTCTTAACAGCACAGGGTACAGAAAGAAAGGCTTTAAAAAGTACACAGGTGGGACTATAATTAATGGGGATTGGTTACACTCCAATGACTATCCAGTTCCTAAGGTCTGTGAGGGCCCAATGCTCTCTGAACACAGATGTTATTTTATGAGCAAGCTCGCAAAGTCCTTTGTCACACACTTCAAAATCCTTCCTGGGGAGGGGCCTCCAATTCGCCAAAGCTGCTGATAGAGAACTGGAGCTGAGGCCACACAAACACACTGGTGACAACTTCTGAGTCTCCCACCAACCCCAACCATTTGTGGGGAGCAGTACAAGGAACAGAAGCAATAAATTTTGGTGCGGGAAGATGAGAGGCACAACCTCACTGCAATTGCACACTCTCTAGAGGGACCTCTGATATCTATCCATGCATCTCTGAAGCATTTATAATGCTTCCAGATTGAGGGTCAAATGCTTTCTTCCTACTGTTGCCATCTTTCCTAACCGTTTCTCTCCCTCTTTCTTTCTCTTTTATATAGCATTCTTTCCACTTTGTTGTTGTTCATGTTTTGTTTTGTTTCTTTTGGGGGAGTGAGAATATAATATAATAATTGTAATATAATATAAGGCAAAGGCATTTCTTCCTTGCCTTTGCTCCAGTCAAGCCCTCCATACACTCCTCCCTCCTTCAAATTCATGGCCTCTTTTTTCATTAATTTGTATTGCGTGTGTGTGTGTGTGTGTGTGTGTGTGTGTGTGTGTGTGTTCCTAAACACAGCCTTATTGTTTTGAACTGGTAATCTTGATGGGTTTTTTTTTCCTTCTCTCCTCCTTTCCCCTGTTCCTGAGTCATAGCTAATACTATTTTTCCTTTTCTGATTGTCTTTCCTTGCTTATTTTATCTTGATTCTTACCCCATGAGTTCTATATAAACTCCCTTCCTCTAACATTGAAATTGCATCACCAGGGTTGATGTTCTTGAAGCACCACTAACATCAAACCTCTTTGCTTTTCTTTGGGCAGCAGCTTTGGTTATACCAGGCACAGCTCAAACGTATATGCACGTACTTCCTGTTGTCTCTTAATGAGAAAACCATCTCAAGACCAATTTTACTTACATTTTAAATTAAAACTTCTGGTTTGGGATTATAGGCTTAGTGCTGCCCCGTGAAGAGAACCCTCCTGACAGATTAATCATATTCTGCCTAAATTGTGTGTGGTAATTATATGACGAATGCAGTTACTGTAACACAACTCAAGACTTTGCTAAGTAATCGAAATACCCACGGACGCTGACAGTGTCAAGTGTTTTCTTGAATGAGTCATTATTTGCTTACTCTTGAAGTCTCCATATCTACACCCACCCCAGCCAACCCTCCTCCTCTCCCCGTGCTCTTATTTCCTTGGGCCACTTACATAGATTGTAATGGGTTTCTGCTTGACACATGTGTTTGCTTTACCCTAAAAATTACCACAACAGGCTTTAACTACTCTCTTCAAAACTTATACTTGGCTCCTCGGTGTCACCAGATGTTCCCACAGACTGTCATTCAGAAGCCCCCTGTGGCAGAATTACATGGAGGTGACAGTAGCTTTTGTTTTACTCTTTTGCTCCACACTCTGCCTCAGAGGAGGTTTGTGACAGATAGGCAGTGTGTGTGTGTGTGTGTGTGTGTGTGTGTGTGTGTGTGTGCTACTTCTCGTACCAAATCTCAAACCAGATACTGCGAAGCTAAATTAGACCCACATGTGTGTCTTATTTGGTTCACGGAGACATTTTGCAATCCTGAGGAGAGGAACTGGCAAGATGGTTCAGTGTATAAAGGTACTTGCTCCTAAGCCTTGTGACCTGAGTTCAATCCCTGGGACCCATATGGTGTAAGTGGACAATCTACCATCTCAAGTTGTCCTTTGACATCTATCTGCCATGGTATGTGTGAATGCACACACATGCACAGAAAATAAATAAACGTAACAAAAATTTTAAAATGATTTGAGCATACATTTAATAATTTAGCACATTTTTACCAGAGTTTATGACTTCTTGTGAATCACACTGGGCTGCAGGTTTCATGTAGCCACCATCAGTCAGAGCTGAGGAGGGACTTCAGTCTTAGATGGGTCCTATGATCTATGTATGTCTGGGTAAGTGTATGCCACACGTGTATCAGTGCACTTGGAGACCAGGAGGTCAGTTCCCTTGAAGCTGGAGTTACAAACAACTGTGAGCCCCCTGAGGTAGTACTGGATTCTCTTCAAGAGTAGAACACATTCTTAACCAATGAACCATATTTCCAGTCCCAGGTTTTTGTTTGTTTGTTTGCTCATTTGAAACAGATTGTCACTCTGAAGCCCAGGCTTGCCTGAAACAACTGTGTTGTCCAGATTGGCCTTAAATTCAAAGCAATCCTTTGCCTCAGCCCCCATGTGCCAAGATGACTGATGTGAACCAATACACTATTCCACCCTTTTTAATTTGTGAAATATAACATATGTAGTAAAAATATACAAAAGAAATTCGGAGTTTAGTAAGTGCTTACAGAAGCAAAAATTATACATTCATGAAATAGTCAATGCCATTGAATAGTGCCACTACAATCCCTCTCCCTGAACCTGCTATCTCTTCCAGAGCACAGCCACCCTATCCTCATAAGAGTTATCACCAAATCAGTATCCACTGCATTCATCTCCTTGACTGTTTTTGTACGCTTATCTCTTAAAACAGTATAGCCAATTGCTACCTTTTATTACTGAATTTATATAACCATCATTTGATGTTTGCAATAAGGTAGCTAATAGAAACTTCCTCATAGAATTTCTTTTTTAATGTTGACTTTATAAAAATCATTTTAGATATAACATCTTTTTTTCACTCCCAACAATCAAGTAAATACATGACCTAATGTAATAAATTGGTTTATTTTTTTAAATGTCAACTAAGAGTTAGATAAAATTCTTGAGTACACAACACAGCAATTCAATCTCAATTCTTAACTTCACACCTACCCCAGAAGCCTATCAACGAATATAAAAAGGTCTCAAAAATTAATTAGCACTTCTGAATATTTAGAGACATAGCTGTGCTGGTATCTTTATCTCTTTTTATTAAGGAATAATGGAAAAACTGTTAGGATTGCTAGGTGAAATAGGAAACGAACATTAGCAATCCACCTTAGTCCTTTTGTGCTACTGTAACAAAATCCAGTAAGCTCATACTTTTATATAGAAAAGACATACATTTGTAACAGTTCTTGGGCAACACAGTCTAAGTTCAAAACCCCAGCAAATTTCATGTCTGAAAGGGGGAAACTTTTTGATTAACATATAGTATGTACTGACTCTGCCTTCATGGTAGAAGGAGTAATGGTTTCCACAGAATCCTTTATAAAGATATACATTTCATACATGCTTTGCCCTCATGACCTAGTCATCTCCAAGAACCTCACTTCCTGATCCTATTTCCTTGTGGGTTGTCATTGCAGCATATGGATTTAATGGAACTCAAACATTCAGACCATAGTTACAACCAAGTACTTCCTGAACAGTTCCCTGGTCCTAGTGAGCCAATTGTGTCCATCCCATTCTTCTCGTTAGTGACATCTTAAAGTTGGGTTGTTTGATGCCATCAGGAGCAATAAGAAGAAAAGGAGGGTGTTTGGGGAGGAATCAATTACTTGTAATCTATAAACAGAGCCATTTAGGATGATGAGATGTAGGGAGTTAGATAAATTAAATTAGATTTAGAAAATATATAGAGGTTTCTGATACTGTCTCTTAATTCGGGGCATGAAGATCATTATCAGCATGTGAACTAAAAACAGGAAACAAACAGGAGACTTAATAGACTGAAAAACAAGGTTGAAGTCAGGAAAAACAGGAAATACTCAGTGGACTGAAAAACAAGGTTGAAGTCAGGAAAACCAGAAAATACTTAATAGACTGAAAAACAAGGTTGTCAGAAAAACAGGAAAGACTTATGGACTTAAAGAAACAAAGTATCTGGCCTGACATTGTTTTCAGCTGCTAAGTGGGCGGAGCCCAAATTAAGCTGAAACAAAGTTCCTCCTATTTAAGAACAGTGCATGGAGCCCCATGAGGAGAAGAGGCCCCTGATGCTAGAGAGCTCCGAGAGTCCTACTGAAAAAAGTGCTGGCCATCATTTGATGGTCAGATTTCCCTGAGGCAGAAAGAAGCTGGTGAGCAAAGAAAGCCTGAGCAAGACACCAAAAGGTCAAGGACTAAATCCTGTGTCTCAGCTTTTGCCTAGAGGGGTTTGATCTGTCAGAACAGTGGCCTAAAGGAAACTGTGCCTGGCTTTAAGGACTCTGAAGTAGAGCGGCAGAGTTGCTGATGCGAAGTGCCTGGGGTCTCCCAGAGAGAAGAAAGCATCAAGCCTTATTTAAGGTGAGACTGCAATAACCAACTTACCCTGACGAACCTGCCTCAGGGAGATCTGGCCATCAAATGATGGCCAGCACTTTTCAGCAGGACTCTCAGAGCTCTCCAGCATCAGGGGCCTCTTCTCCTTTTGGGCTCCATGCACTGTCTTAAATAGGAGCAACTCTGTTTCAGCTTAATTTGGGCTCTGCCCACTTAGCAGCTGAAAACAATGTCAGGCCAGATACTTTGTTTCTTTAAGTCCATTAAGTCTTTCCTGTTTTTCTGACTTCAACCTTGTTTTTTCAGTATATTAAGTCTGTTTGTTTCCTGTTCTGAGTCCACATGCTGACAATAATCTTCATGCCCCGAATCAAGAGACAGTATCAGAAACCCCTATATATTTTCTAAATCTAATTTAATTTGTCTAACTCCCTACAATGAGACATCTTAGAGCTATCTGCCCAAGTGATGGAGGGAAGAGACATTGTCAGAAAGCAGCTAGAACCATCCAGCCAAGCCAGATCATGGAGGGGCCATCCATCAGAGTACTAGAAAATTAGCCATACTGAGGCTCACTCAAGATACTTTTTGGGGCTGAGACAGTAAGAGAAACAAAATGGTATTGCTTCTTTCTTTTTCTGCCCTCTATTCTGCTGCCCTGGTGTCTAGTGAAAGTACAACTGGAAGCTGGTTGTCAAGGGACCCTAGACCATAGAGCCTGCAGAAGTCAGAACTTGTGAGCTACAAGCAAAGCAGGGAGAAGTAAATGTTGGATTTAAGGGCAAATGTGTGGAAACCAGGCATAAGGAATGTAAAAGAGGATTGGAGGATGACTCCCAAGTCTTTGGCTATCTGTAAGATGATACCATTTTCCAAGACAGAGAATACTGAAGAATGTAGTTCAGGAAACTAAACTCAGAAGCCTTTTTATGTATGTCTGAAGCTTGGGAAGTTTGTTAAATATCTGAGTGAAGCTAACACGTGAGTCCAATCACACCAGAAGATATTCTCTTACTAAGGGTAGGGGAGAAACTGGAAATACAGCAAAGGAGTGAAGGAAAGAAATACACAGTGGGAGAAATTTGTGTGCCCTGGGGTCAGATGATCCAACTTGTGAGCAATGGCATTCTATAGGGAAGGTGGCGAGAAAAATGGGCTGGACAAATACTTTCATTTCCTAGAACTGAGGAGTGTGATGAGCGTAGACTCAGCAGACCATCCTGTACAGGATGATGAATGCTTAGCACTCTCGTGTGTGGATAGATGATAAAGCAACAGCAAATGGACTCTCTTCCCATCTACAGTCTGAACACAGTGGCATTTCACAAGCCTGAAGGATAGGGTTTGGATGGTAACAGAGAGCATGGACTAATGTTAAGTTGCCTATGGCCTTGCGTATGACAAGAATCTACTAATGTCAAAATCCCTCTCTTTTACCACAAGACAATTCTCCACAATGCAGTTTTCAAAGAACAGCTCATTTCATCCAGTTTGACCAAGTGACCCAGCCCTAAACAACGTGGTTTAGAGAACTCTGGATTCTGTGAGTATGAACCTCTTTGGAATCTTCTCACAATGAAAGATTTAAGAAAAGCAAACATCCTAGTGTACATTAATGAGGCAAACACACATGCAAGTGAAGCACCACCTAAAACACATATTTGTTTCTACATTTCTTTATGTAATAGAATCTATACAGATCTTATCTACCAAATGAACAGGCTCTTATAGTATGAGCAAAGGTGATGGTGCAATCACGTGCTGATTTTTCTTTATCCTTTATCCAGTCACATATGAATATGTGATATATATGTATATATATGTATATATATACACTCACTTAGGAGTACATATATATCATATATGTGATATGCTATATCATATGTGTGTGTGATAAATAAGTTTGAAAGGTAAGTATCCATTCTGAATCCATCTATGTTTCAAAAATTTTGTCAAAGGCTGGAGAGTGGTCCAGTCAGTAAAGTACTTGCCTGACTACTATGAGGAGCAGAATTTGACCTTCCCCCATAACCCAAATAACAAAAACAAGACAAGATGGCATGGATTTGTTTTTTTTCTCCATTAATTAATTTATTTATTCACTTTACAGCTTGATCACAGACCCTTCCCTTCTCCCAGTCCCACCTTCAGATCCCCCTCTCTCATTTTCCTTCCCCTTGGGTACCAACCCACCTTGGCACATCAAGTTGCAGCAGGACTAAGCACTTCCTCTCCCACTGAGGTCAAACAAGGCAGCCAAGCTATGAGAAAGGGTAAAAAGGCAAGCAATAGAGTCAGAGACAGCCCCCACTCCTGGGGGACCCATATGAAGAACAAGCTGCATATCTGCTACATATGTGTAAGGGCCTAGGTCCAGCCCATGCATGCTCTTTGGTTGGTGGTTCAGTCTCTGTGAGCCTCCATGGGTCCAGATTAGTTTCCTGTGAAGATTGTCTTGTAGTGTCTTTGACCCCTCCAGTCCCTCAATTCTACCCACCCTACTCTTCCACACAACTCCCTTAGCTCTGCCTAATGTTTGGTTGTGGGTCTCTATATCTGTTTCCATCAGCTACTGGATGAAGCCTCTCAGAAGATAGTTATACTAGGTTCTGTAGGCATAGCAGAGTATCATTAATAGTGTAAGGGGTTGGGCTCTCTCCCATGGGGTGAGTCTCAAGTTGGGCCAGTCATTGGTTGGCCATTCCCCACAAGATCATATCATCTCATTAGATGCTGAAAAAATCTTTGACAAAATCCAATACCCTTTCATGTTAAAAGCCATGGAGAGATCATGGATACAAGTCACATACCTAAACACAATAAAGCCAATATACCACAAGCCAATAGCCAACATCGAATTAAATGGAGAGAAACTTAAAGCAATTCCACTAAACTCAGGTTGAAGACAAGGCTGCCTGCTCTCTCTGTATCTAATTACTATTGTACCTGAAGTTCTAGCTAGAGCAATAAGACAAGTAAAGGAGATCAATGGGACACAAATTGGAAAGGAAGAAACCAAAGTATCGCTATTTGTAGATGATATGATAGCATACATAAGTGGCCCCCCAAAATTCTACCAGAGAACTTCTACAGCTGATAAAAACCTTCAGCCAAGTGACTAGATGCAAAATTAACGAAAGAAAGAAAGAAAGAAAGAAAGAAAGAAAGAAAGAAAGAAAGAAAGAAAGAAAGAAAGAAAGAAATCTGTAGCCCTACTTTTTACAAGCGATAAAACGGGCTGAGAAAGAAATTAGGGAAACAACATCCTTCACAATAGCCACAAATAACATAAAATATCTTGGAGTAACTCTAACCAAGTAAGTAAAAGACCTGGGTGGCATGTGTTTGTACTTCCATCATTGAGGAGGTGACACTGACCAGCTATCTTAGTTGAATCCCCAAGTTCTCTTAGTGGCAAGTGTTTATATACAACTTTACCATTACCATTTGGAGGGGTAGCAAAATAGTAACAAGCTAAACACTACTTTGTGTCCAATTCTCCTCTTAGTAAAGGGATACTGAAAAATTCCCCACATGGTATAAAATCCAGTTTCCTGATTTGGATCTGTTACATGCGCACTCTGACTCTCCGTTCCCTACTAATTTTTGGCTTTCAGCCTGGTGTGGTGGTACACAACTTTAATCCCAGCACTTGAGAGGCAGAGGTTGGTAGATTTTTGAGTCTGAAAGTAGCTTGTTCTACATAGAGAGTTCCAGGGCACCTGGGGCTACATAGTGAGATTCTTTCTCAAAAAATTAAATTGTTTTCAGTGATAGGAACTTTGACAACCCAAATAGAGAGATCTAATGATAGGTGTCCTTATTAGACAATTAAAGAAACTAACCATGTAGTCCATCTTCTCCACCGTATGAATGGGAGCTCTTGAAAGTGCTTAGTCTCATCTGGTGATGGGAACCGGAAGCTCATGTTGCTGTTATGAGCATGCCTGTGTTATCATAGGACTATCCTGGTGACTCAGCCCGGTTGGAGCTCACTGGACTGATGGAGTGACCCCCGTAACATGCGATTACGATAGTTTTTCTTCCCAAATACTCTGGCCATGTGTGTGATGGAGCAGAACCAGCTATCTAGCTTGAAGGTTTAATTAGCCGAGCGAAGGCAAACTGTGGATGCTGGACTGGATACAGCACAGTGAGTCAACCCGTATGTTTTCTGTCACTGGAATCCGAGTCTTATAAACAGACTGTCTATGGGGGAAAATTCACAGATGACTGATGCATGAATTTTGGCAGTGGTCTATGATCAAAATTGGCAATCACTGAGAAAAGTATTGACATTGATAAAACAAGTTGAGCAGCCCAGGAATTCTCCTGGATCAGAGAGATTTTAAATTGTGCCTTTTTGGATGGGAAAAGGGTGACAAATAGAAATAAAATCTTTTCAGAATTTATCCATGATAAATGATTATAGGTGTGTGTGTGTGTATACTTCTTTCTTGCTGTTTATTAATGATTCTCAGAAGGACAACAGGTGGTGAATATTCATGGACAAAGGAAGGAAAGTGTTTTGTTAACCCACAGCCCCAACACCTATTGATCCCATTCGGGTATGAGAACTCTGCCCTGTCTTTATTTGTTCTGGCTCAGGAGATCTCACGCCTTGCCCACGCTTTCTCAGAGAGCTGTGGGGGATGGGAAGGAAAGCAGTGGTGGCATCCCACTGAGCTTGAATTCCTAAGTCATCGGAGCCAGGCAGAAGCTCATTCCACAATTGTTCTGGAGACTAGTGGGAGATGATAGCAGGCCCAAAATAGCAGCGCCGCTCACCTAACTATTTGTGTCAAAATCCTGCCAGTGATGCCTGTTTATTTCAACGAGGCACTTTTGAGGCTCCAGTTATCAGAGGCACAAATTTTTGTGCCGGAATCATGGCACCTATCTCTTATGACTGAGCTGTCACTTGAGAATAGCAATATATGTATACTTGTTAACCAAGTGGGAATTTTTCTCCCTTCATTCACCAGACATTTTTTGAGCATTTGCTACACGGAAAATTCTATGCAAGTCACCGAGAATACAGAAGTATGAGAACATGAGATATTCTAAGTGGCAGTCCCAATTTAGTAGGAAAGTGACATATGAACAGATAAGCTATTACACAATGAAATTCATATTATAAATGGAACAAAGTGCTCTGGTAGTCCCCCAAACAGATGGACCTGGCCTGCAGCTTCAAGGATAGGTTTTTGCAAGGAATGGCTGAATGGAAACTCGGTTTAAAGACATTTCCTAGATGGAAAAAAAAGTCAAAGGAGTTGGAGATGGGCATGTTTATAGAACTGACTTGTACTGGCAGTTTTATGAGTATATACCTATCTACAAACTCATCAACTTGAACACCTTAAACATGTATAGATTTTTGCATGTCAATCAAATATAACCAGACAAGAGGCTGGAGAGATGGTTCAGTGGTTAGGAACACTTACTGTTCTTGCAGAGGACCCAGGTTCAGTTCCCAGAAGCCAACGTGGTGGCTAACAACCACTGTATTGTCAGTTCCACAGGATCTGTCATCTTCTAGCCTCTGAGGGAACCAGGCAAATATATGGTGCACTTAGATACATGCAGGGTAAACACACATACACATAAAATAAAAAGTAAAATAAAAAAATATCTAGACAGAACTTAGAGTTCATGAGATAGACTAAAAGGAAATTTTTTTCTTTTTTTACTAAAAAAACAAATTGCAAATTAGCCTATGACAGGGGAAGGAAATAGTTCTAGACAAGACTATCAGGGAAGATGGTTCAAGGAGAAATCTAGGTCTAGACTTTAAGGTGTTTCACAGGCCAGGCAACAGCACGGGGTTACTTCTCCTGAAGGGAGCAAGAAGCCAACAAAGATTTACAAAGGAAAAAGTACACGCCTGGATTTATGATTAAGCACGTACATCCAGAATATGATAGACAACATGAACTGAGTGGGGAGAAACCAGTGGCATGGAGACAGTGGGAGCTGGTGGCAAGAGCAGAAAAACAATTAACCTTGAAAACGATTGGTACCGGTAGTGGTAAAGCAATGTGCTCACAGGAAGGGTTGTATTTGGTGAGCAGAACACAAAGAATCTGCAAGAGGAGCTGAGCACAAATAAGAGTAAAATCCTTTTTGCCCATGTTCAAGACATACTCTTCTTCCTTTGCAGCCCAGCTCCCATCAAGTCTATGCTGTAAATCAAATTTCAGAGCAAGCAGCAGCTGCCTGCTTAGATTTTACGGCTCCAGTTAAGTCAGGAGAAGCAACACTTGCAGGAAATGTTGTCACATAGGCGTAAGCATCAGATTTAAGATGAATAAATGGTGGAGAGCAATGCGAAGACGTTGCCTTGAAAGAACATCCTGGGCAAAGCAAGAGCAGCTGAGATCCAGTGCACAGGAAGAGGGTAAAGGTAACTGCCCAACTGAGATTAATGTGTGACAATTGTTTATTAAATACAGTTAACAGCTACCCACACTCCGATGAGATGCTAGTGGTTCAAACATGACCACAGGGACTATCTCAGAGGATAGCTGCTTCTTCTTCTTCTTCTTCTTCTTCTTCTTCTTCTTCTTCTTCTTCTTCTTCTTCTCCTTCCTCTTCTTCTTCTTCTTCTTCTTCTTCTCCTCCTCCTCCTCCTCCTTCTCCTTCTTCTCCTTCTCCTCCTCCTTCTTCCTTCTTCTTCTTCTTCTTCTTCTTCTTCTTCTTCTTCTTCTTCTTCTTCTCCTCCTCCTCCTCCTCCTCCTCCTCCTCCTCCTCCTCCTCCTCCTTCTTCTCCACAATAACAACTCTTAATGACCATGTTTTACTTTCTCATAAATCATCTCACTTTAGTCTGAGGAAATGTCTATGCTGTTTACTGATCTCCCCAGTAGAAACTAAGCTGTGAATGAACACAATCCCCACCCCACCCCACAACACATGCCATGTCCATGAAGAATTGTAGACTCTGACATTAGAGCTGGATATGAATCTTCTGTTAGATTTAGGTGTGTGCAAACTCCCAGCCCTGCCACCATGGTCACTTTGCTCATGGACCAGTGGGAAAATTCAGGGATTTTTCACATAATGAGTCATAATCCTTACCAGATTATTTAGCTCCTCATCTACTGAGATCACCTTTCATGAGCACTTACAGGGAACACAAGTAGCTTCATAACCTTTGTCTATTTGAAGAAAATTATCCGTATACTTCTTCCTCAGATGTCTTTCACACAAGGTTTCTAATCACACGCCCTCTACATCCCCAATTATCCAGTCAAACCATTGCCGACAGGCCAGAAATCAGCAGGCAATCATACATGTGGCCATTTCTGCTTCCAAATATGACCCTGAGAGCTCCCCGATGTTCTGATCTCTGTGAAGATTTCCCTTCACCAGTGTCCTTCAGGGTTGTTTTAGAAAGGGACTGTAGTACTGCAGCTGTGCACTTCTGAGTGGTGCCTGCATCTGTGAACCAAGTTCTAGTCTCCTCCCCAGTGAACGGATCATAGGGAACACCTCTTGCGGCACAAAATGCATGCTTGGACACAGAAAGCCTTTTATCTGGAGTAGGAATTATAGGCAATTGGAAAACTTCTTTATGTAGCTTATTTGTGTCTTTAGGTCCTTCCTAAAGGAAGATCACATGCATACCACTTCCATTTGATGATGGAGTGTTACTGTGCACATCCAACTTTATGGCTTAGTGAGTTAAACAACATCCAGGCAGCTTAGGATGTGTGGTAGTCTATTGTTAAATGTTCAGTTTCCTGAAAGGTCCACTAGCAAGACAGAAGCTGCCTCTCAATGAGAAAATAGCTATATGTGGATGAAAGCAGATCCTTGCTCCAAAATCCCAACAGCCTCTGCTGTTTCACCTATGAGTGCCTGCAAGAGACTCTAAACCCCATCCTTATTTAGCACTGATACCTCAAGTACCACTGAGTCTGCTGGGCCACATGGTATAAGTGGCATAACAGCCCATGTGGCAACCCATATCTACTGAAGAGTCTGATTCACATTCGCTGACCCACTTAAACCCAAGAGCCTTCCAAGTCATCGATATATGGGCCAGAGGAACATACTACACTTAGTAATGTAATGCTTCCCAAATCCAAAGACACCACTAAGCATTGTACATATTTATTTTTATATGTATTTACTGATGTTAGAAGCCAGGCTCAACAACTTAAGGCACCTTCACCTTAGGACACTGGTTCTCAATTTTCCTAATTCTGGGACCCTTTAATATAGTTCCTCATGTTATGGTAACCACCCCAACCATAAAAAGTATTTTCTGTGCTACTTCATAACTGTAATTTTGCTACTGTTAGGGATCGTAATGTAAATAACTGTGATTTTCATTTGTCTTCAGTGACCCCTGTGAAAGGGTCATTCAACTCCCAAAGGGGTCATGATTCACAGGTTAAGAAACACTGCCTTAGAAGGGACATTTCTGCATGTCCCACACTACTGAATGCCTAGCAATTTTACTGACACAGAAGGTCTTTCTGTTTTGGTTGGATTTATTTCCTATTCTGTGAAGAGATGCTTCACTAACAAGTCTAGAGTGGCTGCTACCAAGTGAGCAATGTTTTTTGTGGAGGAGCCAGAAGATCAAGATCACTACAAACTAACTTACGACAGGAGGCTAGAGACCCTTGAGGTAGAGCAGTAAAGGTGTATTTCTAGTCTTGTCAGATGAAAGCAAGTTGCTTCTGCTGATCTTTATGGACAGGGAGCAATAAGAAAGCAAAACTTGGAAGCAAGTAAGGTGATAGCCTAGCTCTGCCAAGAAAGGGCAGGCAAGTCCTTCATAATTCCTGCTTTACAATTAATGGCTGTCAGAGATACTGGGCGAAAAGGCTGAAGATAGAGGCTCCAACGTTATAGAGACAAATTGGGGACTGTCCAGGCAGTCAGTTGTCTGTCATTTCTTAGTTTTGGAAGCTGCTTGAGCTGTACTTCCAGTTTATTCAGATATATTTATCCTTCTCAGGTCTCTGATGTGGTTGAAGACTAGATAGGTATAGTCTCACAGTTAAGTTTGAAGTTACTTAGGAATTAAAAGGATGTTCTAGGTCTAAGAAGATTTTTTTTTTAAGTTGGTAATACAAGTTAGGATGGAAACTGAGTTAGGTGTAGAACTTTAAACTCATTGAGATAGATAGATAGTAGAATAATATTACTAGTTGCCAAATACATATGGACTGGACTTTGGGAATGTATGTTACAATGTTACACCTTATAATTTTCTTAATTGTTGTCTAATTGTTCTTACTGTTTTATATTGTATTTATTGTTATAAGAAAAAGAGCCTTTTATTGGATTAAAAGGGGGAGATGTTGGGGGGAAAAGATACACCTTAAATTAAAATATACTTATTGGGGCAAGATTATATTTAATCTCAATTAAATTAAAAGAGTAAATTAAAAAAAAGATCAATACCTGCATATCACATGCAAAGAGATGTGTTAATATGCTCAATAAAAAATTGCATCTGCAATTACAATTAGAGCCACTCCTTGGTTATGTCTACCGTAATTGTCATTCTCCATGATCTTATAGCCAAGGCAAATAGGAGAGTTAAAGGGAAATGTCCTTGATGATGGCATTAACTTTTATAATCACTCCAAGCATGCCATATTGGTTTTGGCTTACTATTTGCTCTGGTAGGCAGGTCTGGTGACTTCTTTTTGGCCTTTCCAACAACAACAGTCCACACTCTGAAGGTCAGTAAGTCAACGTAAGGATTTTGCCAACTTCTTTTCTTTTAATAATAAGTTTTAATTTTTAAGAAAATCAGGCATTGTACAACTATTTGTTATGAAACATAAAGAAGAGTTTTTACACACTAATACTTATTTTAAACCATTGAATTTTAAATGGTGTTTTACCAATTAGCTCCTTCAACAGTATGTTCATTCAGGAACTGCCTGAACATCTAAACATGTAAAATCGACCCTTCAGTGTTGATTCATCCAAATCAGTGAGGATAAGTCTAGGTGAACTGAAGAAAATAACAAATATCTGAGTAGTGTATCCAGGGACTTCAGGAGTTTGCACTCAGGAGTCGTGAAGAAAAAAAAAAGAACTAATTTTTATTACTAAAGGAAGCAAAACATGAGGTGATGTTTAGTTTGCTTAAGCAAAAGTAAACTAAGAAGTGTGGGCTGTTGTCGTTGGAAAGGCCAAATACAAAGGGCTATTCCTGATGTTATGACTTCCGAATATGATCTTGGTCCTGCGAAAGAACCAAGGAGATTCCTCCTAGGCTGTCACCTTTTCCACAGAGATAGTGTGAACATGTCAGGGTATCCCCTTGATGCCCTTACTTTCATGAATTAAAATTAATTAGTTACATAGTGCTAAAAAAAAAAAAAGCTGCTATATAAGCAGTTTCAGGCTGCCCTGAAACTCACTATGTATAGGAGTTTGGTTTTGAATTCACAGAACTCTGCCTGCCTCTTCCTCTCTAGTGCTAGGATTAAATGCATACACCACTACACCAGCTGTGAAATACATTTATGTCCACAGCATAATTCTTAGGAATCTAAATTGATTTCTGTCCTTCACAAATTTGGGCTCTTGTCACGTAAAACCGAGTTTCACATAATGCTTGTCTTCTGCATTGTACTGAGTGTGGGAAACCGAATTAAGTTTGGAAATTGCAGAGGGGTCATTTTAAGACATCAGCATACTTTAACACATTATTTTTAGGCCTTTCTATGTTATCTTGTGCACGGGGCTCTCCTGGGAAGCTATCTTAAAAGTCTGTTATTAGTGACACACTTACTGCTGAAGTGTGCTACTACTAAAAGAATCTTAATGGGGGTTGAGTCAATCAAAGATTGTGAAATTGGAGGAAAGATGTTCAACGATCTCATGAATTAGAGGTGGAAGTGGAACACGTCTGTGATCCCGGTACGTGGGAGGCAAGGTTAAAGGAACCAGTTCAAGATGTGGGCATAGTAATGCATGCCTTTAATCCCAGCACGCAGGACACAGAAGCAGGGGGATCTCTGAGTTCTAGGACAGTCTGGTTTAAATAGTGAGTTCCAAGACACTCAGGGCCACACAGAGAAGGAAATCTGTCTTAGGGAGAGAGAGGTGGTGGGAGAAAAAGAGAGGGAAAGAGAGGAAGAGGAAAAGGGAAAGGGAGACTCAGTTCAAGGCCATTGTTGGCTAAGTAGTGAGTCTGAGACCACACTGAGATCCAAGAGACAAACAAACAAAAACGATGCTCCACTCCTAGGAGATGCTCTGCTGCAAAGTGTTATCCTTATCCCATTATATTGAACTAGTAATTTTCAGCTTTACTTCTCCCTGAATGTAGATACCAGTCCAGTTAGTTTTGAATGACCTGGAAAGTAGCTTAAAAAAAAAACAAACAACTAACCACTTGGTCACCTTTCAAGTTCATTTTCTGGAAAAAGATGAGCCCACTGACTTCAATGAAAGCTAGTAAAAGTCACTGTGCCACTCCAATAATCTAGATAGACCCTATCATTGTGGTATGCATCACCCACTGTCTGCACACCTATACTCTAATGACTGGGCACATGTAAATGTCTTCAAAGAACTTCCCTTGAGATCTCTTTGCTGAGCCATCCTGAGAGTAGAAAGTAACCAGCAGCCTCTACCTACTGATGACTTGGTTCAGGAGCAATGAAACTCAGTCAGCTATTTTGCCTCGATATAACCCCGTTGGCTCTAGGCACTGGAAGGTGGAAGGAGGGAGAAAATACATGGTACAGTGAGGGTATCCAGGACAGAGATTACCTCATAAAAGGAGGAAAATGTCTTACACGGGCCAACATTTTGGGTCTTCTTCCCAATGGCATATATCTTTTTTTTTTTTTTTTTTGCTTCATTAAAAATATAACATGTGATTCTGAGCCTTGGGATTTTTGTTGTTGTTTTTGTTGTTCTTTGTTTGTTTCTTTCTTTTTCAGAAATAAGAGCAAAAGACATATGTAAACTCCTGGACAATCTGGACAATATTGGAGCAAATTATAGATATGCAGTTATCAGTCTATTTAGAAGGTGAGTTGGCCAAAGAAAAGATCAAAGAAATGGGTGTTAAAGTCAAAAGTAGCAAGATAGCCCATGTGAAAGTGTGTGTGCACTGGTGTGCATGTACACACACACACACACACACACTCACACACACACACACACACACACACACTCACACACACACACACACTCACACACGCTCGTGCTCGAGTATTTCAAATTTTGACAGGCAAAAGGGCAAAAGCCCTGAAATTAAGAAATGCCAGTCGAGCTAACATTGCTGTGAAATTGGGCCCAATCTGAAAGCTGAATAGTGTTTATGTACTTGATGCTCACAACAAGACTGACAGTACAGATAGAAAACACCCGTCCTGTCAACGAGGCTCATCCCCTAGGGAGGTGTCTCAACAGTCTCCCAATCTCCCACCTTTCACCTCTTGGATATTTAAATGATGGCTTTATTCCTGGAGATGTGAACTCCAGAATCAGTACCATTGTTCAATTTTAGTTATTTGTTGATGGCTCAAACTAAAGTTGTGTACTGCTGACCATTGTGTAGGTGGTAGCACTATATGCTCCTTGTGAACTTATTTACATGACTATATTCTATAATAATGAGTTATATTTATAGGTTTTATTTAATATTTGTGTGAGAACCAGTTCAGACCTTGGATATCATGAGGAACAGATTGCTGAGGGCAAAACTTACATGACATGTGATAAGAGGTTAATTCCTGCGTGAAATAATCTCATCCTTGTCCTAGGCCTGAAAACAAAGATAGCACTATGTGCAGCCTTTGTAAACTATTGCTCCTTCCTGAAATGAAAGTATATATATGTGTGAGGGGTAAATATAGCAAAGTTCAAGGACTGTACAGTTCAAGTGGATAGGAGAATGTACATGAAAATAGACCACACAGAAGATAAAGTAAAAGAAATGAAGCAAAAGGAAGGAAATGTACTCAACAAAGAAATTGCTATTGTCATAGTGAAGGTAACTCAATAGAAAAACAAGAAAAAAATTTCCTGTTTTTATAATATTGAGGTAACATAAAATTGTCATAAAGAAAAAAGCCTCTAAGAAATATATTGTGTCTGAAGAAAATATAAAAGTTTTCCATTGTATAAATAAATTTTAAATAAGCCAGTAGCTGATATTTACTCACTGTTTTCTTTTTAAAGAATAGTTGTGAGTTTCATGCAACATGTTTTGACCATATTCACTCCCCAAATTCTTCCCAGATCCACCCTCCCTTCCCTATTCACACAACTCTGTGTCTTAAAAAAAAAAGACACTTGAAGAAATGCTCAGCATCCTTAATCATCAGAGAAATGCAACTCAAGACGACTCTCTGAGATTCCATCTCACACCTGTCAGGATGGCTAAGATCAAAAGCTCAAATGACAGCACATGCTGGCAAGGGTGTGGAGAAAGAGGAACACTCCTCCATCGCTGGTGGGAGGGCAAGCTTGTACAACCACTATGGAGGTCAGTATGGCGATATCTTAGAAAACTTGGAATAACTTTGCCTCAGGACCCAGCCATACCACTTCTGGGTATACATCCAAATGATTCTTCACCAAACCACAAGGAAGTATCCACATCTATGTTTATAGCAGCCTTATTTATAATAAAACTGGAAACAAACCAGATGTCCCTCAACTGAGGAAAGGATAAAAAAAAAACAAAAAACTGTGGTACATCTACACAATGGAATACTACTCAGCCATCAGAAAGAATGAAATCATGCAATTTGCAGCCAAATGGATGGAACTAGAGAAGCTCATCCTGAGTGAGCTAACCCAGACTCAGAAGGATGCACATGGCATCTATTCACTTATAATCAGATTTTAGCCATATAGTACAGGATAACTATACTACAGCCAATGTACCAAAGGGAACAGGAACATAGACTTTGTTACCTGTCAATGAGACACTTTTCCCTAGTGGTGCTGCCTTGTATGCCCCCAGTGTATGAGGAGGCTATTGGCCCTCATATGACTGCTGAACTGGGGCGGGGGACTGTTATATAAGGACACTCCACTCCGGAGGAGTGGGATGGAAGAGTTAGGGGGTAGAAGGTAGGAGGGCGGGACTGGGAGGGGTGGAAAGAGGACACTATGATGGAGATGTAACCTGAAGTAATAAATAAACATAAAAAAAATCAAGGCTAATATGTGCTACCCAAATATCCTTGAATGTATGGTCTTCCTCTGGAGAGTGGTTGCCTTTACCAAGGGCTCCACAATTAGAGAAAACTGTTTCTCCCTTTCTCAGCAGCTAAGAATTGCCAATAGTTCCATCGCTCAGGGTAGGGTTCTATGACCAGTTCCCCTCTCTGTTCTGGGATTTGGACTGGCTTGGGCTTGTATGAGTTTAGGCATTCTGTCCCAACGACTGTGAGCTCATATGTGCTGCTGCTCTGCTGTCTACAGAAGACACTACTTCCTTGTAGTCATCCCCACCACCTCTGGCTTTTACACCCTTTTCAACCCTCTTCCTCAATGTTGCATGAGCCTTAGAAGGTGGTTTGGTATATATACTCCCTTTAAGAAAAAATATTCTACAGTCCCCTGTGCTTGGCCAGTTGTGGGTCACTGTGTTAATTACCCTCTACTGTAAAGAGAAACTTTCAAGATGAGGGTTAAGGGATACATTGACCTATAGGTATAACGATAAGGAGTCAGTTTAACACTATGTTCATTTAGTAGCATAACAATAGTAGGTTCTCCTCCAGAGGCCTATGATTTGTCTAGCTAAAGGTTCTGAGCCCAGTAATGGTGCAACACACAGATCTCATTTTGTAGAGCAGGGCTTAAATCCAATCAGAAAATTGTTGGTTGCTCCCATGATGTCCATGCCATCATGGACCAGCACCAGTAGGTGTGTCCTTCTAGGGCAGGAATTGCTGCAGCTCAAAGGGTTTGATAGCCGGATATGACGGATAATTACTTTTGCCATCTGGTAGTGTGCATAGTATCTTCCATCATTATGAAAGCTAGCCAGTAAGGATGGAGTTTCCAGGTCATGCCAGCTTGATTTTGCAGTGTTCTGTGACTCCAGTTCATAGGGTACTTAGTAATAGGATCTTACCATCAAGGTATGGAAGGTAACAAACCGACGGCAATAGACTATAACATTTTGGGATCTCTAGAACCTCACTGGCCTGCAATTGCTAATGAAGTAACCCACTATTGACTCTGTATTTTTTATTTGTTTGCCTCTAGGGTTTAGTAGATGCACTGTCATAGATGATGTAATGAACGTGCTCAGGACTTGGGGATTTTAATACCACGCCAAGGCTGTGCTCTGTGGAAACACTATTCAAATGTGACTCCATGTAAACTAATTTCAACAGACCAGTCTCCGAAACACAATATAGGATAAGCAGAGCTTGGGGCACTGTACAAGCACCTATTCTAGGGCTGTGCTCGAGAGATGAGGTGGACTACTCTAAGTGCTCACAAAGGTCATTGATACTATGGGGAGACATGTATAACTTGTTATTAAACATAAAATCTGCATGAAGTCATTCTGAAAATTATTGGTAAGAAAGAGAATTATCCTCAAACAATAGTCAATAAAAGATTTGGCAGAAATGTGAACTTGGGTGAACTTAGAGGTATTGTTGAGACTGAAGCCTTACTCATTGACAAGAAAATGGTTGCAACGAACTCTGTGTGTCCAGGCCATATAGAGCTTCTTCAATCACTGAGGTTCAAGCTCTGAATTAGCCACCGGACTACAGGCAATACGAGGAGTAACCATCCTTGGACCCAAATTTCACTATGACTAAGGTCTTTTGAAGCAAAACGTGGTCAATTCCTTCATGGAACATTCTAGGGGAAAATCAGACACTGGGAAGGTCACTAGGAATATGACAATGCTCAAGATCAACATTTTTCATCACTCCCTGGAATTATGGTCTAATAAGGGAGACCATGTTTTATGTTAGAAGAACACACCCCGTGGAGCACTCACCTTGGGATGCTTAATCTGAGAACTGTAACATTCATTGCATTTGAAACAATAAAATATGAGAAAGGAAAGAAAGAAAGAAAGAAAGAAAGAAAGAAAGAAAGAAAGAAAGAAAGAAAGGCAAATAAAAGGCTTCTGGAAACATTCTTAGAATTGAAAGGAAGCTGATGATGAGCAAAGAGGATGAAGAACATGAGGGAGAATTGAGGCTGGAGAGTAGTGGTGTCTTTGGTGGAGCCCATAGTCCTCAGAGCCACCCAGAAGCATAAATGCTTTCTTGGAGCAGTATATTTACTCTGTAACTCAGACTTGTAAAAATGTCTCCTGACTCAACTTTCCAGACTGATTCCCCTAATAGATTCTATGTGAACCCAAATTAACGAACCTCAGGGATTATTGCATGCATAGCCATTGAAGGCTTTGAAGAAGTGATGTGAAGTAACCAGGTTTTCACTTTAATATCATGTTGGCTTCTCTGTATAAGACACATTGGAAGAGGCATCTGTCCAGATAGCAGTAGAGCAAGCCACAGGTGATAGAAATGTAGCTAGGGTGGTCTGCACCTATTGATGTGGATTTATACCTCGTGAGACCAACCAGTGATAAAAACTAGTTTGTACTTCTGGAGACAAGCAAGTGATTAAGTATATTCAAAAGGTAAAATTATAATTGAGAGGGCATTTAAGATGGATGACATTTAACATATTTCCTGAAGCTGCTACAAAAAAAATGGTTTTGTGAAATTATCCCTGAATATTCATATTAATTTCATTAGAGGAATACTTTTTGAGTATGCAAATTATCTAAGGCACAGTTATTCCAACCCAAAATAGCCTTTGGAAAACTTAAAAACATTGAACCATTGTGAATTCAACTCCAGAAATATGGATTCACAGGAAATAACATTAAGGAGTCTCTAATTTGGGGCTGCAAATAGGAGGAAGCATAAAATTATGTTCTATCTAATTTACAAATTCCGTTGGGGATTAAAACAGGAAGCAGGCGATGAATGACATGCCCCAGACAGCTTATGCTAAAAATAAAACATGTCTCCTTAAAATAAAATTTTTAAAAAGGTCAAGAATTAAAACTTTGGTCTCATTAATATTCAGTTTCACTGAAAGCAGTTAGTCATTCTGAGGACTGATGGATGATTGACTTCATTTGGGGACAATTTCAACTCCAATGAGCAAGAGTGTCAAATGAATAAAAAGTAAAAATAGGAAGTATTAAAAGAAATAGCCCTAATTTCTGATTATGAAAATGGAAATTTTAATTTCTGAATATAAACCAATAGTGATAGCTTGGCCCTATGATCAGTTCCTAAGTGAGAATCAGGTAACCTGTTGCTTCCAAGTGTCTGATTGATGTCTTCAAGGAAAAGAGTTCAGATTGGAGATTTCAAAGCAGCGTTAGGGAGATCAGCTATGGTCAATGGCGACCAGTATAGTACCTGTCTAACCTCCTTGTCAACATGTCTGCTCTGTTCATGTGTGGGTCACATGTCAGCAAAACAAATGGCTGACAACAGAGGCTGGATGACATAATAGTTGTCTTCTTGGTTGTTTAGTGCCTTTTTCCAGATCTTCATATGTGGGGGAAAGAAAGGCCTTCATCCTTCATATCCAGTCCTTTAGGTGACAGCCCATATGCCTGGCCTCTAAACTTCCCTACTCTTTATCTTCAGTATTTCTTTCTCCAGGCCTCTAATAAACATTTGAAAAAGTGCTTTACATGTAAATCTCTATATTCTTATTTGGGATACTTCTTCCACCCAAGAAGAAAGATGCAGTCTACAGTGAGTGATCTGTTCACTGAAAAGATATCCTTCACTGCTGAATTTTAGGGCCAGTCATCCATGGGACCATGGAACTGTGGTGCAGCAGTTTTTACAGGTCTGTAGCCATACATTGAACCAACATATCTGTACGTTAAGACTGCCCAGTTTGTTGTAACAGATATAAGCTAAGGACTTGGGGGGGGGGAGGTATGAAACCGTCAATGATGATGATGTGGTTCTGGGAGACTTGTTCATGTAGGCACTTGTGTCCTCTAGCCATGCTCACTCATTATTCCAGGCGTTCACATCAAGGTCATAATTAGGTCTACCTAATCTCATGACTCAGTAGGGCTGACAAAACTTCATATTTAAGAAGCAACTCTTCTGATGTGTTTGTTTCTTCACTCATTTATAAGGTAGGTCTCTTAATTTAATCTCCTTTTCATGTCACTTAGACATCAAGAATGTCTCCTCTTCCCTTCTATTATGGACAATAGAATGACAATTTCCTAGGCCTTTGTTGGGTAATTAGACTATTCTCAATAGTAATAACACAGATTCTAAAATAGAATTTAATAGATGATCAAATGTCTTTGGAAAATACAGCATGGATAAAAAAACTGTCATTGATTTTGTGTAGAAAATCAACAATTCTGTCTTTTTTCTTCAACAGTGACTATCATATACAGTTTTTAAAAAGCATACAAAATGTTGTATGGTTACGTAGTGAGAATTATTGTTGTTGTTATTTTATTAAAATCACCTCTAAAGTTTTTTATTTTTAGCACTTTATAATTTCTAATTACTGACTACATAAAATCAATCTGCAAACTACTGGTATATATGTGATATAGTTTATGGATAATAAAATAAGGAAACTGCTCTTAATTTTAATATCATATTCAAAGATAAGCCAGAGACATGTATAACATATGCTGAACACAGAATACCATTCATGAATTGAATATTCTTAATAAATTATGTAATTCATCAAAGAAGCCATTAAGAATATTTCTAAATTTCTTAGCTCCTACTTTTTCTTAGAACTTTTATGAAAATGTACCCTTTATGTTTTTCAGAGTTTCAAGATGTGTGGGACTTCAGGAAATGAGGTCTAAGACCAATGGTTCAGAGACATAGATAACAAGGAGACTTTTAAGAAAATATTTAAGTTGTGTGAACAGACAGCTCATGGGAGAATCAGCATGTCATGGATACCAAAGCAAGAAAGTGTCAGGGGGGATGGACTAGGTGACACACTATGAGAATAGTTTAAAGCTATAAATATTGTCTAAATTAGAGGCTAAGATTTCACTCGTGCCTTTGACAAGGGCATATTTAGTATAGACTGAGGAAAAAATAAAATTGTGTTTCACCTGAGAAGCAAAAATGAGCTGAGAAAAATATAAAGTTCCTTTTTCTTTCATTTAAAAAAACTTTTATCAGTGTGTATCAACTGTACATAATAATAGGTTTACTTTTGACAGCTTTATGCTTGTACATGATGTACTTCAATCACATTCACCTCTGAACACCCCAAGGAAACTTGTGTGGAAAGAAGGATGATATTTTGAAAGGATGTTAAGGCAGTATTGAGTAAAACTTTTTCTTCTGTTGTAATAAGAGGCAGGAACTTCCAAGAGCTTTTTGATAAAATACAGATATACAATAGGTTTATATGTATCAACCTTTTATCCTATAATTTTATTGAATTCCTTTATTATTTCTGGTAGGTTGTGTGGTGGGTTTTCTTTCTTTGCTTGCTTGTTTGTTTTGTTTGTTTTTTGAAAAGTCCTTCTGGTGGGCAGGTTGATAGTGATTATGTTATTTGATTTTTTTCCCTTTCTACCAAATATTTGCTTTCCTTCTCTTTTCTTATTGTATTGGTGAATATAATACAATGCCAGTAAATGGTGTGGGAATATATCCTTGCCTTGTGTTACAATTTAGAGAGAAAGCTTTCGACTTTCAGTATTTCTCAGTATTTTAGTAAGTAGGTACTTCAGCAAATAAACTTTTGGGTTAAGAAAATTTTCTGTTAGTAGTTTAGTACAGATTTTATAAAATAATATATGCATTTAACTTATCTATTGAGATTGCATGCTTTTTGGTTTTTGATTGATGTGATGATTTATTTGTTTTAATATAAATACCACTTTGAATTGCCAGAATGAATGACACTTGATCATGATGTCAAATCCTTTAAAGTACTGCTCATTTTTATCTGCCAAGAGTCTTCATATATAATGAATTGGGAAGTATTTCTTCTCTTGTATTGTCTGTAAGAAGCTATGTATGGTTAGTATTATATATTTCTTAATGATTTAGTAGAATTGCATTTGAATTGCCTCATAACCATGCCACTTGTTGTTGCAGGTATTAAAACTAAACCATCCTTGCTCCTCAGAGTGCACACTTGCACAGCCACTATGGAAATCAATACAGTGGTTCCTCAGAAAATTGGGAATCAATCTACCTCAAGTGCCTCATCTGACCATAAGCACATTTGCTCAACTATGTTCATAGTGGTTTTATTCATAATAGCCAGAAACAGGAAGAATCTATATGTCCCCCAACTGAAGAATGGATAAAGACAATGTGGTACAATTACGCAGTGGACTGTTGCTCGGCTGTTAGAAAAAAAAATAACAATATGAAATTTGCAGATAAATGGTTAGAACTAGGAAAAAAATCATTCTGACAGAGGTAATCCATACCCAAAAAGACAAACATGGTATATGCTCACATATAAGTGGATATTAGGTGTTAAGTAAGGGATAATCACACTAATCCATAGATCCAGAGAAGTTAGGTAAAGAGGACAGGTCTAGCAGGGAGGCATGGCTCTCCCTGGTAAGGGGAAATAGAATAGGTTTTGTTGGTGGACTGGGGGGAGGTAGAGCTGGGAACAGGAGGGATCAGGTTGGGGAGGAAGGAACAGAGGGAGATATGACTGAAATAGGTGGACATTTAGGGTGTAGTATAGAAACCTATTTCGATGAAAACTTCCTGGAACGTATGAGGTTGATCCAAGCAAGGACTCCTAGCAATGGAGGATATGGAGCCTGAACCAGCTATCTTCTTTAACCAGGCCAGGCTCCCAGTGGTGGGACTGCGACACCAACCCAGCCACAAAATCTGTGACCCATAACTGCCCTGCTTGCAAGAAGCTCTGGGGGCAATGGTGGCTCAGAGCTTGGAGGGGTGGCCAACCAATGACTGGTCTAACCTGAGACCCACACCACGAGAGGAAGCACATGCCAGACACTGCATAGATGGCCAGGATCCAGAAGCTGGATGACTCAAAGACCTAGAGTAGATCAAAATATGACTGATTAAAAAAAAAGTCAATGAAATGATTCTCAATGATATTCTGATGTACTCATAGGATCAGTGCCTAGCCCAGACATCATCAGGGAGGTTTCCTCTAGTAGATGACGGGAGCAGATACAGAGACCCACAGTCAAACATTAGGCAGAACTCAAGAAACTCAACAGAAGATGGGGAGGAAGGATTGTGGGAGCCAGAGGGTTCCAGGGCACCAGGAGAACACAGCCTACAGAATCAACTAAGCACGGCTCATAGGGGCTCACAGAGACTGGAGCAGTGACTATGGAGCCTACATGGGTCTGCACCAGGCCCTCTGCATTTAAACTATATTTCTGTGATGATTTGTATGAGTAGCTTAAGTCAGACCCTTTGCCATGTGTTTTGTGTTAGCCTCACTTGCTCAGTTATTACCCCTGTGTTTCTGCATTACCTTTGATAATATTAACTTATTATGTACACTTCCTCTTCCATAGCAATTTCTCAGAAGTATGTCATATGTATCCTTCACCTTTCAAATCATGCCTAGTGTAAGACAGGACAGCCTATGCATCATATTATGATCATCATTGAACTGACTTGTGCCGCTCTACAAAGACACTAGCGCTTTTTTCTTAAGCACTAATAACTCAAAGAGATTAGAAATTAGAAAAGTTCTTTTCCCCATTTTTTGATTGGATTATTTGGTTTCTTGGCATTTATTTTCTTGAATTCTTTGTAAATTTTGGATATTAGCCCTCTGTCAGATGTGGAGTTGGTGAAGATTTTCTCCCAGTCTGTAGGCTGCCGCTTTGTTCGAATGACAGTGTCTTTTGCCTTACAGAAGCTTTTCAGTTTCATGAGGTCTCATTTTATTGATTGTTGGTCTTAGGTCCTGAGCTGTTGGTGTTCTGTTCAGGAAGTTGTCACCTGTGCCAATGATTTCGAGGGTTTTTCCCACTTTCTCTTCTAGTAGATTTAGTGTGTCTGGCCTTATGTTAAGGTCTTTGATCCACTTAGACTTAAGTTTTGTACAAGGTGATAAGTATGGGTCTAATTTCATTCTTTTACATGTGGACATCCAGTTGGACCAGCGCCTTATGTTGAAGATGCTGTCCTTTTTCCATTGTATGGTTTTGGCTTCTTTGTCACAAATTAGGTGCCCATAGGTGTTGGGGTAGTGTTAAACATTCTAAATGTTAATTAATTGGTCCTGTTTGCTGTCTGTTACTTACATTGGCTCTGATTGGTTAAAATAAATGCTGAGACCTGAGACTGAACAAAGACAGAGAAAGGTGGGACTTCCTGGGATTAGAACAGGAAGCCTGCACTTTAGACAGAGAATTAATGCATTCCAGCCAGGAGCAGCAGGAAGAAGGAGGCACACACCATGGGTTAGAAAAAAGAACCTCACTCCACGTAGCCAGGAACATCGGCATAGCGTGGAGAATGGCAGTCCAAAGGGACATACGTATATATGGGGTCATATTTGGGTAATAGAATTATGAGCTAGCTTAGATGGTCTAGGATTGCTCAGTTCAGGCCAAGGCTTGTTAAAATCCATGTGGTGTCTGTGTGTGCTCATTTATAATGGCTGGTTAAGGATTAACAGCTGCTGAATCAATTAAATATAACCTAAATACTGGTTAAACAATTTAACTAATTATTTCTACAAATGACACCCAACATAATTTAATTTTTTTTTCAATACATAGGTGTGTGGGTTCATTTCTGGATCTTCAATTCCATTGATCCACTGGTCTGTTTCTATACCAGGAGTCACCATGCTGTTTTTATTACTATTGCTCTGTAGTACAGCTTGAAATCTGGGATGGTGATATGTCCAGATTTTTGTTTTGTTTTGTTTTTTGTACAGGATTGATTTAACTATTCTGGGTTTTTTGTTGTTCCATATGAAAAAATGGGGAAAAGAGCTAAACAGAAAATTCACAAAGGAGGAATTCCTAAAGGCTGAGAGACACTTGAAGAAATGCTCAGCATCCTTAACCATCAGAGAAATACAACTGAAGACGACTCTCTGAGATTCCATCTCACACCTGTCAGAATGGCTAAGATCAAAAGCTCAAATGACAGCACATGCTGGCGAGGATGTAGAGAAAGGGGAACCCTCCTCCATTGCTGGTGGGAGTGCAGGCCTGTGCAACCACTATGGAGGTCAGTCTGGCGATATCTTAGAAAACTTGGAATAGCTCTGCCTTGGGACCCAGCCATACCACTTCTGGGTGTACATCCAAATGACTCCTCATCAAATCACAAGGAAGTTTCCTCATCTATGTTCATAGCAGCCTTATTTGTAATAGCTAGAAACTGGAAACAACCCAGATGTCCCTCAACCAAGGAATTGATTAAAAAACTGTGGTACATCTACACAATGGAATACTACTCAGCTATCAGAAACAATGAAATTATGCAATTTGCAGCCAAATGGATGGAACTAGAGAAGCTCATCCTGAGTGAGCTAATCCAGACTCAGAAGGATGCACATGGCATCTATCCACTTATAGTCAGATTTTAGCTATATAGTACAGGATATCTATACTATAACCAACGCACCAAAGGGAACATGGACATAGACTTTTTTTCCCCCTGTCAATGAGACACTTTTCCCTAGTGGTGCTGCCTTGTAGGCCCCCAGTGTATGAGGAGGCTATTGGCCCTCATATGACTGCTGAACTTGGGTGGGGGACTGTTATATAAGGACACTCCACTCTGGAGGAGTGGGATGGAAGAGTTAGGGGGTAGAAGGTGGGAAGGCAGGACTGGGAGGGGTGGAAAGAGGACACTATGATGGAGATGTAACCTGAAGTAATAAATAAATAAATTTAAATTAAAAAAAGAAATTAGAATAGTACACCCAATATTTTTTGTATTTTTCTAATTTCATGTAGATACATTTTTCATGTGATATTATGCTCCTACTGCTTGGACAAGTTACCCACACACACACATGTATGTGTGTATGGTGTGTACATATGTATGTATGTATTTATTAGAGAGCATTGCATATCATACTGCACTTAGAGGCTGCTTTTCCCAATCTCTGTCAGAAGCATTAATGGAGTTTTGTCCAATATTCATTATGAGAATTGGATTCAGCTCCTTCAATCAACACTCACAAAACTGTGGGGACTTCCCCCTTATGACTGCATGCTTCCAGTGTTTTTAACTTTTAGACTCATCTGCACTGAGTCTCCAGCAATGCCCGGGTTGGCTTAGCCTTTCCTTCCAGGTGCTGGTTCCACAGAGGCTTCTGCCTTGTGACTCTCCTTATTAGTCTGCCTTTGGAACTTTGAGAGTAATGACATCACTGTGCATGCCATGGCTTCTCTGGCCAATCGAAAAGGACGTTTGGGTTGCAGTTAGTCACTGTCCTGAATTGTGCTCGTACACCAACCGATATTTTGTTTGGCACTTCAGTACTTATATACGGAACCTCATAGACTGCCTCTCTTGGCGGACGTGAGTTTCAGTGCTGGACTCCTGTTCTTCCAGGACATAAGCACACTGATTGCACTTCGCAAACACACTGTTTCTCATCTCAGTACTGTTCACTCTTTTCAGCTCTGCTTTCACTTATGCAGAAGAAACAAATTCTGCACTCTATTCCCCTAATTGTCTTAAGAAACCAATGGAAGTACATTAAAAAAAGAAAAGCAGACCCTTTTCTCTGTCTAGCTGCCTAGTCTTCTAAGTGGTACATTAACTAGCAGCATTAATAGCTCCGCGCACTTGCACTCAGCTTTAGCTTTCATCTTAAAACTAATTACTGCATTACAAAGGAATAGATGAATACAAGAACAAAGACAGCAGACATGCTGAGCACCACCTCACCACGCACAAGAATCAGAGCACAAAAAGATGAGCAGAGAGAGTCGCTAAAGACAAAGCCTTTAATTTAACACTGACGTGTGGAAAGGGTTTTTTATCATGTTTATTAATATAAAAGGCTCAACACTGAGCTGTTATGATCTCTCATTAGAAATATGATTCGTTGTCACTCAGGTTATGTATTTGGTAAGAAGATGCTAATAAATTAATTACCTAAGTAAAAAATAAAATAAAATGTGTAATAACTAACATTGGTGTAACAAGGCACGACTCATTTCCCAGGAGCTAGGGCTTTGAGGGATCTCGTGTCTTTGTCTGGATAAGCTGGTTAGCTATTCAAAGAGATGTATACTCACCCAGGCTCATTCAAAACCCATGGCTGAAGGCTATGGGATTAGGCTTCAGACTGCCTAGAAGAGGGTTTACAGTGTAGTCCCAACCCCATACCTGTTAAGTTGGTCTTTGCCAGCAGTTCAGGTGGCTATTTATTGGCAGTTCTCCAGCTGATTGCACGGAGCAGTTAGAACTGCGACACTTTTACTGACCTCCATACTGATTTAGGATTTAAATAGTCTCTGTCTCTGTGTGTGTGTGTGTGTCTCTGTATCTCTATCTCTGTCTCTCTATCCCTGTCTCTCTCTCTCTGTCCCCCCCCCCTTCTCTCATGCCTATGTCTGTGTGAGTTAGTCAGAAGACAACCTCAGGTGCCATTTCTCAGATATTCGCCTATTTTTTATTCTTTGAGATGACGTCTCTCACTGACCTGGAACTTGACAAATAGCCTAGACTTACACAGTAAGCCCTGAGATCTGCCTGTCACTACTTCCCGAAAGCTGGGATTAGAAGCTGGGGCCATTATATTTAAGTATTTTTCTTTAAAATGTGGGTACTGGGGGGAGTCAAGCTTATGTCTTGGCACTTACAAGGCATACACATTACCAGTGAAGCCATACCCTCAGCCCTGCTACGATCAATGTTGACGGCTTCTGTAATTAGGCCCTAATCATAGAACTATCTTTTTGTCCTTTATGTAACGTAGTAAAAACTAAATACAATGTCAGTTATCTTCAAAATAACTTGAAGATAAACTGATTACATTGGTCTACCTTGTAATTTTTTTTTACCAAAGTATATGGTACAGAGAGAATATGAGAAACTCAGTGTATTGTCAGATAAACAATGTTTAATCTGTTTAAAGCCTTGCTTAAAATGAATTGGGTTTTTTATATATAAGGTAACCTAAATTAGTTGTTATTCCAACAACTCTGTTGACTTTCTTAATACAGTACCACCCGCTCCCGTCTCTTTCCTGGTTTGATCCCACATTGTAATAAAATCTTGCCATAGTTCCCTATCATTTTTCATGACATATATTTTCATTTACAAAAGACTGTCTTCAATTTTTATTCATTGTTTAGTATCCTTTTTTTTTTTTACATTCTTTTTCCCTAATAGCCTTTCATCCTCTTTTCTCAACTTATATCAAATGACATTGTTGGTCTTTTTTAAATACAGATTTTTGCCTTAAAAATAATGTAGACATTTTAGTTATGTATCTATCTTATATATATATATTGTTTTTTTAATTTTTTAATTTAATTTTTTTATTTTTATTTTTTTATTTCTTCGAGTTACATCTCAATCACAATCCCCTCCCTACTCCCCCCTCCAGTTCCACCCTTCCACCCTCCTCCCCCTCAACCCCCCATCCTCTTCTCTTTTTTTTTTTTTTAGTTTAAGGTATTTCTTTTTCCCCCCAACAGCTCTCCCTTTCAGTTCAACAAATGGTTCTTTCTCTTATAACTATAAATACAATATAAAACAACAGAAATAAATAGGCCACAATTATGAGAGTTATATGGCTTAGCATACATTCCCAATGTCCAGTCCATGTCTCCTTAATATGGTTAATGGGAAAGTTTTGTTCATTTGATATTTGAAGACCAAAAAGCTGAAATAAATGTCCGATGACTTGCTCAGATGAAAAATAAAAATGAAAGCTAGAAATAAGCCATTATTTTTGAGAGTAACAGTCATCACATCCAGCAGTCCTCTTACGAGCCACGGCAGGTCATTGATGTAGGTACAACTGAAGTATCTCCATAATAACAACGAAGTAGGAAAAACGTTAGACTATATTCAATTTTAAATTCCATTCTGCAGTTTGCTAGTTATGTGATGATGGAGAATTCTTAACCCTTCTGGGTATAATTGCTTGTGGCATAGAGTTTTGCCCCCCACCCTTTTTATAAAAACTTTTTATTGATTATTTCACATTATGAGCCCCAGTCCCATTCTTCTCCCCATCCCCTTGTATCCACCCTCTACCCTTGCAACCTTCCCTCTAAAATAAAACACACACACACACACACACACACACACACACACACACACACACACAGACTAAAATAAATAGAACAAAACATAGAAAACGTCTCCTTCTGGAAGTGTAGTGTGTCATAGTATATCTGTCTCATAGTAAACCCCTCTGCTCACACATCTTCACTTGCAAATGTTCATTGCAATGACTCATTGGTCTGGTTCAAGGTCTCTGGGTTCTGCGACACCATCACTATTGGACCCTCGACAGGACTCCTCCCTGTTATCTTCTTGTTGCTCTGTATCATGGAGATCCTGAAGCCTTGGATCAGCAGGACTGACCCTTTTACGTACCCCAACAGCTCACAGGTGATGTAGATTTTTGGAGTGGGCCATGAGAGGAAGTAAGCTGGCTCTGCCCCTCACCAGCTTCAACACTTGGGAGAGTTGGCCCTGCCCCTTGCCTGGGTAGCACAGTACAGCTGGTGGAGGGGGTGCATGGGAACTGATCCCGTGAGTGTGAGTGTGCAATAGCTGGCCTCACCACTCATCTTCTGTGAAGTGGAATGGGCCCGTGGGTGATGCTCTCTACCCCCTCACCCCCTCACCCCCTCACCTGTGGCAGGAGGGAGAGCTGGCCCTGAGGTCACCAGAGTGGGAGAGCTATCTCTGCCCCTCACTGGTTGTAACATTTGGAAGAGTGAGAACTGCACCTCACCCGAGCACGCAGTGGAGCTGGTCCTGAGTGTGAAGGTGTCACGTCCCCCTCGACCAGCAAGGATGACGCAACTCACAAAAGCTCTTCTCCAGCAGTTTATTCAGGTCCCTTGAAAACAGTCTTCCGAATGCCTGGGCAGACCCAACCCACAGGCTAAATACTATATGAACAGCCAATCAAGTAAAGCCACGTGGTGCTATCTTTGAGGCCCATGTATGCGGAAGCAAGCCAGATCAGCGGTCTTAGCCAAATATGGACTTGTTTACCACCAAGAGCGCTCACCGTCGGGCTGGTGGAAGGCGGAAACCGGCGCCATCTTTAGGGCGCGGCACGTCGCAGCTCTCTACAGGAAGGCATGCGTGATCTAGCCCCAAGTGTGTAAGAGCAGCAGGAGAATTGACTCAGCTCCTCATCAGCTGCAACACTTGGGAGAGTGGGCCCCATCCTTGATGGGGCAGGACAGTAGGGGTGGTTCTGGAGGTGTGGATGCAGGTGAGCCAGCTCTGAGGCATGAGAGCAGGAGAGCTGACCCTTCCTCATGCTGATGACAGCAGGAGCAGTAATGGAAAGTTTGCCCTGATGGTATTGATAAGAGAGAGCCTTACCAGCTCAGCTACCACCCAGCTCAGATCCAGGCCTTTGAGTTGGCCTACCCCAAAATCTATGTCATCTGGAGTCCCCTGTTTATATATGTTTCTTTGTTGCCTGCTAGACAAATTTTATAGCACAAAGACACATCCCTAATCCTAAATGCAGTTGTTTTAGTGAATGGAAATAGCCATCCAGTTGAAGGCAGTTTTCAGATCAAAGTGTATGCCTACTTCCTGCAAGCTTTATGACTTTGATGAAGTTATTCACCTTCTATGAGCCCACTAGGGAATAATATCAATCTCAACTCATTGAGTTGCAGAAAAAATGAATAATTATGGAAAGAATAGAAAGTCAGTAAAGAGGTAATTTTAAAGAAGATAATGTATTGGTTATTTTTGTATTGTTGTGACCAAAATACTTGACAAAGGAGGAAAGGGTTGTTCTTGCTTACAGTTTCAGAAGGCTCATAATAGAGTTCATGGCAAGAACATGTGACAGTAGCTCCTCACACCTTGGCGGCCCAGAAAGCACGAGATGCAGCAGGTGGTCAGGGACGGAGACACATATAACCTTCAAAAATCCACCCCAGTGACCTATTTGTACCAGTCAGCTCAACAGTGAGGAACAGGCATTCGGAAGACAACCCTGCAGGTGACAGTTTAGATTCAGACCATAACGCATACCTTTTGGTTACATGTGGACTAACAGTGTAACAGTGACTAGCCCTGGGGTCCAGTAGGCCTGATGAGCTGTGTGACTTCTAGTAAGTTCTTAGTGACTTTGAATCTGTTTACTCTGATCATTGTGGAGATTTTTTTTAAAGTGCCATGTTTATGACGTGACTAGTTTGTTTTCAATGGTCAGGTATTCTTAATATGCAAGAGTGAATATGGTGAAATTAAGAGTAAAATTTTCCAGCCTACTACTTTTAGCCTTCACACTTTTGAGGATAGGGGTTGTGATGCATACAAAGAATGCCTAGTCTACTCACAATTTGTCAAAGTCATGAGACTTCAGATCACTGTGTTTTAAGTAGAAACATCATGTTTGTTATGATGACCCAGTGTCTCCTGACTGATACACCTACCTACCTGCCAGGAGATGTTCTCAAAGTAATAGAGAATTTCTAAAAGTGCTGAGAAATGTATCCAGCTACTATACAAATTCAATAGCACTCAGAAAGGGGTTGTAGTCACCTGCTGGCTTCTTCCATTTTCATCTCTCTCCCTCAAAAACCCAAAGCTATACATATTGTGATTTAAAAAGAAAGTACGTGTCCGATTTGTGTGAGATGAATTAGAGGCCTTTCAGAGTTATGTGGCTGTTAGCTATATACTACCATGTTTCAGTGCACTCACTCCTGCTTCTCCCTGACCCAAACAGGGCCTGAGGGAACAAGCCCAGGTGACCCAGAGCTGAATAACCTCTAGCTGTCCTCTCTCTTCTGATAACCAAGGCTTTGGCGTTTGAACGTGTGATGCCTTTCTCTTTCCTGGGATGAGCTCTTTGCTAGGAGGATCTTTTCAGTACCTTAATGGAAATATATTTGCCTGACTCTGTTCAGCATTGAAAGTTGCTACCAGCAGCTTATATGGTAGAGTCCTCTGATTTAAATTTTCCTTTCTTATGTGAGTGGAGGCCTGTGCCTTCAATCCCGGGACTTGGGAGGCAGAGGCAAGTGGATCTTTGTGAGTTTCAGTCCAGCTTAGTCAACAGAGCAAGTGTCAGGTCAGCGAGGGGTACATTGCAAGACCCTGTCTCAAAAATAATTAATTTGAGTTAAGTTAATAAACATTCCTTTTGTCTTTGTGCCTGTTCAGTATCATACACTTTTGAATCACTACTGTCAGAAAGTTTGACTGACTTTAGTTTTACATGGCGTCACACAGCAGCATGTCCTGGACACTGTGGGAGATTTGCTTTTATATCTGATAGGAATCAAGTCAGAAAAATGGACTCAGAATGTCTCACTTCCGGTCCAATTCACCCACTATTGTTTTAAGATCTGTTTTAAAATACATTGTTGGTGAATTTTCTTCCGATTTTCATCAAACATGAATCTTTAAACTTGGTGAATTTGATAAACCATGGTGATTTCCCAAGGAAAATGAGAGTGTTTGATGCTACAGGAACTTTTTAAGGGTTTTGATCTTTTTTTTAAAGCAAGTTTCAAGCAGAACATGTGTGCCAGACTTTCACTTAGCTGATATTGCCACTGACATGAATGGTCTCATTTCCTTCAGAAAATACTAAAGGGAATTTTCTACTGCTTTTAGTGGACAAAAATCTAACAAAAAGAGGACCTAGTATAATAAGCCTTTGGTGTTACTTTTTCCTGTGTTAGTATAAACAGTCCCATTTACAAACTTAATAAATCAAGCTATTAATACCAAGAATACTTTTATTTTTATTATTTTTCTTTCTTTCTTTTCCATTAATTTATCTATTTATTCACGATACATCCTGATTGAATTCTCCCTCCCTTCTCCCCTCCCAGTCCCACCCTCACACCTCCTCCCCCCCATCCTTCCCTCCCCCCATCCTTCCCTCCCCTTTCCTAATCCTTAGAGAAGGGGAGGCCCCCATGTGTGCCAACCAGCCCTGGCACATCAAGTGGAAGCAGGACTAAGCACTTCCTCTCCCACTGAGGCCAGACAATGCAGCTGAGCTAGGGGAAAGGGATTCAAAGGCAGACAACATCAGAAACAGCCTGCACTCCAATTGTTAAGGGATACACATTAAGACCAGGCTGTGCATCTGCTACATATGTGTAGGGGGCATAGATCCAGCCCACACATGCTCTTTGCTTGGTGGTTATACATTTTTTTCTAAACTTGTTTACTGATTACAAATTTTATTGGAAATGAAAGTCTAAATAATAGAATATTTGGACTGAAAGAAGGTTTATTTGACTTACTCGCCTTTTTTTTTTTTTTTCCAGTGCTGGGAACTGGGCTTTGTCTCTAGCAAGCATTCTACTATTTAGATACTCCCAGCCCTAACCAAGCAGTTTTAGCTTGCTAACCGGGGATATTGCATCATTTACCCAAAGGCATTGTTTCAGTCCATTTGAAATGCAGTAAAATACCAAGGATTAGTCTTCTTGAGCCAGAAACAGTTCTTTCTCACTGTTCCAGAAGTTAAGGAGTTCCGCATCATATGGGTCTGTGTGTAATGAGGGCTCACTTCCTGTTTCACAGACTACAGTCTTCCTGAGTGTCCTCAAATGAAGAAACAGCAAGGAAGCCCCTTCCTGGGTCTTAGTCCATTCATGAAGGCTCGATCCTCATGGCCCAATCGCCTCCCAAAGATCATTCTTCCCAATACATCACTTTTGAGCTTGAAACCTCAACATATGAATCCTGGGAAGAGAGAACAAATATTTCATTTCTAGAAGACACAAGTTTGTTAGGGAAAGACCCGATTCATGGTGGTTTCCATATGTTATATGAAAATGGCTCTTTTCAATATGCATTCGTTTATATTGTAAATATTTGTGCTCAGATAGAATGCCAGCAAGAATTATGTTAAACATTGCTCACATGCTATGAATACATACTAAGGCTCATTCCGTTGTGACCATTCTGAAGCAGCTGCACACATCTTCTGGTGCTAAAGATAGGTTAAGAAAGGAAAAGAGAGAAGTTCTGAGTGTTTCAAAATAAAGTACTAAAGCCTAAATTTATGAGAAAAGTAACGTTAATCTGTTTACCCCATCTTCCCCCAAAAGGACATTGTATTTTTAGAGACTGCCGAAGTCCCCACTGTTAATTTTGTGACCTGGATATTTCATATTGCAGCAGTAAGACATGTAAATTACAACTTCATATCTTGATGTGCTGTACTTTCCAAAGCAACAAAATCATGTCTCCACTTCAAACGTAGGTATTCATCTGAAACACCATCAAGGCGATGGCAAGTAAAGGGCTTCACGGATATAAAGGAAGGACTGCGCTTACTGTAGTAAATATCCTGGCATGTATTTAAAGACTCAGATCTTAAGGATGAGCCACAAATCTTCCCTTGCTACCCCTACTTCAGTGGAATTGGTCATTTCCTTTGTGTTCAATCCTTACTTATATCAGGTGTCTATTGGGGACCACTTCAAGTGTTTTCAAGCTCCTATTCATCCAGCCAGTACTGTAGCTACACAACACTTGCTTTAGTCATTTCTGCTGCGCATAACAGTTCCTTTCTCCATGCCTCTGAGTTCCTCCTTGGCCAAGAATGTCCTTCTCTGCTATCTACAGGTCTAGGACATTCATGGAAAGAAGGTCCATATTTATATCTGTCCAGGTTCAATAAGAGTAGCAGAGCCAGGGGCTGGAGAGATGGCTCAGTGGTTAAGAGCACTGACTGCTCTTTCAGTGGTCATGAGTTCAATTCCCAGCAACCACATGGTGGTTCCCAACCATCCATAATGAAATCTGGTGCCCTCCTCTGGCTTGTAGGCATACCTGTAGACAGAACACAGTATACATAACAAATAAATAAATCTTTAAAAAAAAAAAAAGAGTAACGGAGTCATTCCTATGGTGGTCATATTTCTTATAAGGTTTTGGCCTTATAAAACTGATGCAGGTTAGACTGCCAGTGTATGTCTATAGCTTGCTTTATTAAGTTTTCTGTCTTTATTAGGCTATAATCTCACAAAAAGGTAAGACGTTGGTTAGGTATTAGATGTACTTATTAATATATTCACTCATACAAAAACATACTTGTTTATTAAATGCATTAAAATGTTTGGGTAGATAAGCTCATCTAAAAGCCATGATTAAGACTAAAATATGCACAAACTTAAAAGTTCATTGATGATATTTTCTTTAACATTAAAAACTAGAACCTCCCTCTTTTAGCCTTTTGAGAAATAGCCTGAAAAAATACATGCTGAAATATCCTATATTTAAAAAAAATATTCTTAATAATGGAATTAAAAATCTATGTAAGTAGCATGAGATTTTTAAGGCTGTGTATAAGATAAACATTTGTACTAATTTTCCATATGGACACACACACCTGACAGTGTAGTAGAGAAAAATGACTAAACTACACACAAAGGCTCAGAACTGTAAACAGCCTAAAGAAGTCATGTTCTCAGGCACTCTTCTTTTAGAATGGTGCATACTCATCTTGGTTAAGGAGGAAGCTGCAAGTGGTAATGCATTTCATTGATGAGATACTTGAACTGTATCTCAAAAAAAAAAAAAGCTTTATCACAGAGGGACGAGTGGCACTGTGTGACTCTCCAGGCTCTGTGGTATTTTCAGCAGAGAGGTGTGTGGCAAAAGGATTAGGAGCCCCTGATTAATTGTTTGAGTCTCCCCATGTCCCAGCTGATTCCTCTGCTCTGGATGACAATGAATACCACCATGCACTTGATACAACTGTTTCTTGGATACAACTGTTTCTTGCATGAGTGCGTACACAAGCAACCTGACTCTAAAGCCTTTTCTTTGTTTATTGTGTTTTATATCTTAAAACAACTCCTCAAAAGCTGGTGTGCTGAAGGCTTGACCCCCTCCCCCCCCATCTCTGGTTCAGGGAATTGAGTGGATCATGAAGACTCGCTTCATCTGTGGGTTAATCATTGACTGATGGCTTCATATTTCATATTTTGGTGAGTTACAGGGAAGTGATGGATTTGGAAAGTGAGACCTTGCTCTATTCTGCCTGCCTATCTTCCTTCCTTCCTTCCTTCTTTGCTTGTTTCTCCCTCCCTCCATCCCTCCCTCCCTCCTCCCCTCCTTTCTTTCTTTCTTTCTTTCTTTCTTTCTTTCTTTCTTTCTTTCTT
>CAJQZJ010031998.1:5304682-5317702 GCA_907164525.1 Lophiomys imhausi | reverse complement strand
CTTTCTTTCTTTCTTTCTTTCTTTCTTTCTTTCTTTCTTTCTTTCTTTCTTTCTTTCTTTCTTTCTTTCTTTCTTTCTTTCTTTTTCTGTAATAAAGCACTCTATAGAACAACCAAAACAACAGAGAGAAAGAAAAGGCTAATCTGGTTTGTGCTTCCGGGTCAGAGTTCATCACTGAGAAGAGTCAGTGGAGGAACGGATACAAGAAGTTGACTCAGAAACCACGGAGGAGTGCTGCTGACTGGCTCACTCATAGGCTTATGTTTAGCTAGACTTTTATGCAGTCCAGAACTACCTGCCCAGGGGAATGGTGCCACCCACAGTAGGCTGGGCCTTCCTATCAATTAACAGTTAAAGCAATCCCTCCCACAGGCCAATATGATCTGGGCAATTGTCAGTTGAGAGTCCTTTCTCAGATGACTCTAGACTGTGTAAGTTGACAAATAAATTTAAGATTGGACCTCATTGAAAAGAATGGGTGCTTAGGGACTAAATCTTGCCCCGATTTTCTTCCCAACCTGTTCTCCTTCCCAGTGTCCACGTGGTGCTTTCCTTCATTGTGCCCTTCTGCCTTGATGCTCTGCCTCGCCATATGATGTTCTGAGGTGATCACCATAGCCAAGCCACCACAAACTAAAACCTCTAATACTGTGAGACAAAATAACCTTTCCTTTCTTCACATTGTTCTTCTCAGGTATTCTGTCATAGTGATGTAAAACTAACACACTGTTATTGATTTTTAGTACTGAAATCCTGTGACACAAATAAATGTCTTTTGTCATAAATTACCTGAATGTTTATCAACCAGAATGATTAGGCTTTAGCTTATCATAGTTGGGAAATTTTAGACCTCTATTTCCTCAAGATTGCTTGTGTCACTTGATATCTCCCTTATCTTTTCCCTTTTTGAGAATCCAATTGTTTATAATGTTGCATTATCATTATTTACTTATTTGTACTCATCAAATATATGTTATCCTGTATTATACTTAATATTATCCCACAGTTTCTCATGCTTTATTTTTCAAATGATTTTTATATCTTGGTTTAAATTTTTTCATTGTGTTCATTTATGGGGGCCACATGGATGCCACAGTGTGCCTGTGAAGGTCAGATGCCAGGTGTGGGAGTCAACCCTCTCCTTTTGCTATCTGAGACCTAGGAACTGAACTCAGGCCATTAACCTCGGCAGCAAGTGCCTTGGCCTACTCCCATCTCAGTGACCAATCTTAGTTTTCATCCAGACAGTTTTTACTGACTTGTTCTTAATTTCACCAATCCCTTTTTCTAGTGATCAATCGACTCTCAAACATGCCAAGTGTGATTTTTTTTTACTTCAAATATTATACTTTTCCATTTTAGAACATTGAAGGATTTGTTTTGCTTTTGAGTTCACTTATGATTAGTTCAACATTCTCTTACATCTTTTTTTTTAATCAGATCAAGTTAACCTATGACTCAATAGTGTTTCCTTTTAAGATATTTTTAGTTCATGTTCTATGAGTAGTAAGGACTTAGAATCGAATTTCCTCAAGAATGCAAAAAGACTACATCCCCAACCTACTCCTGTCCTTTTTTGCATTCTGAGAAAACTTTGCTGTGTAGTTAGAAACGTGCCTCTAAATTTTACTTAGTGTCCAGGGCTTTTCTACGTTATCATTCTGTTCTGTCAAAGACAGTTCTCTTCTAGCACTGTCTTAGCTTAGTCTCTGCAACAATGAGAGACAAGTTCTTCCATTGGTTTATTCACATGCAAGGGGTGTCTGTCCTTCCATCCAGGGAGAAAAGTGGCCAAGGGTCTTTGATGGGGTATAAAAAGCTCACTTCCCTGCTCAACTTTGTTCCAAAAAGCTTCTCTGGGTGGCCTTGTCTGAATCTCACGGAAGAAAGACTCCATAGCTCCAGCTTACAGACAACCACTGGGGGAAATTCACAGTGGCAGGAACTCAGCACAGCTGTTCACATTTTTTCCACGGTCAAGTGCGCTCAGCTTCCTCTTTTAGTGTCCTGGGTTCCTTGTCCAAGGAAATGTGCTGACCATGGCGGGCTGGGTCTTTCCACATCAATTTGCATAAGACAACCTACCCTGTCTGCGCATGCCCACAGGCCAAGCTAATCAGGCCAGTTCCTCCGTGAAACTCTCTTCCCAGATGATTGTAGATGGCGTTCGGTTGACAGTTAGAGAGAACCATTGCACTAATTTTTTTCCTACTCGGTCCCTTTGCTCTGTGTCTTCCGAGAGTCAAGTATGAACTTGAGCTTTGTATGTACTTGAAGCCTTGAATTTACATGATTTCAAAATCCACAGAATACATTTTGGTTTTGAAATAAAAATAATAGTATCACACAATATAAACTGCTGTCAGTATTTCTATACTTTAAGTAGAATCTCCAAATAAGGATTCTGGTCTGTTTCATCCACAGATGTATCTGAGCTGATACATTGGCTTTAACCCAGAGCAGGAATGCAACAAACATTTGTTACTTGAATGAGTGAGAGTGAACTCTTGTAGTTTTGTCTTCTCTTCATACATGAAGCTTAGACATTTGGCTTAGTTGCCTATCCAAACATAAAGGTCAGATGGTTTCGGGGGTGTCTTACTATACTTTCTAGTGTAGTCATTTCTTTGTCTTTAAATAAAACTAAGCTGTAACAAGCAAATTCATTTTAGTAGTACGGAAGGTCTTTCTGCTCATCTTACTGTGTGACGACTATACTGTGACTAAGCTGGAAATAACTTCTCAAAGCAATGAATTTTGTCTATCACAGAAACATGAAGATAAAGACAAAAATAGAGATTTTGTTTTTTAATTTATTTTTCTCATTAGTTAATTTACTTATTTGCTTTACATCCCAATCATGGCCCCCTCCCTCCTCTCCTCCAAGTCCTGCCCTTCCTTCCTCTTCTCCCCATTCACCCCTCCCCTTTCCTCAGAGAAAGGGGAGCCCCCCCCCAATAACTACCCACCCTGACACATCAGGTTGCATCAGGACTAAGCACATCCTCTTCCACTTAGGCCAGACAAGGCAGCCCAGCTGGGAGAAAGTGATCCAAAGGCAGGAAACAGAATCCATGTCAGACACAGGCCCCATTCCAATTGCTAGGGGACCCACATAAAGATCAAGCAGCCCATCCACTGCATATGTGTAGAGGGCCTCAGTCCAGTCCAGTCTAGTCCAGTCCAGTCCAGTCCTCTCTTTGGTTGGTGGTTCAGTATCTGTGAACCCCCATAGGCCCAGGTTAGTTGACTCTGTTGGTCTTCTTGTGGAGTTCCACAAGACTAGCCAGATCTCCATCTAATGTTTGGCTGTGGGTCTCAGCGATTGCTTTGATCTGTTGCTGGGTGGAATCTCTCAGAGGACAGTTGTGCAAGGCTCCTGTCTGCAAGCATAGCAAAATATCATTAATAGTGTCAGCGGTTGTCTCTCTCGGTGGGGGGGGTCTCAAGCTGGGCCAGTCATTGCTTGGCCATTCCCTCAATCTATGCTCCATCTTTATCCTCATACATCTTGTAGGTAGGGTAAATTTTGGCTCAAAGGTTTTGTGGTTGGATTGGTTTCCCACTTCCTCCACTGGAAGTCCTACCTGGCTATAGGAGGTGGCCACTTCAGTCTCCATATCCCCTACTGCTAGGAGTCTGAGCTAGATTCACCCCCATATCCTCCAGGAGGCAACCCCATCCCAGGTCTCCAGCTAGTCCCAGAAATGGCTCCCACAAAGTTTTTTTTTCTCTCTCTCCCAGCCCTCTAACCTCTCACCTCTGCTCTCCTTACACCTGATTCCCAAATCATTTCTCTCCCTACTCCCTCTCCCACCCACCCAGTTCCCCTCTTCATCCACTTCTGATGTCTATTTTATTTCCCCTTGTGAGTGAGATTCAAGCATCCTCCCTAGGACCCTCCTTGTTACTTAGCTTCTTTGGATTTTAGCGTGGTTATTCTGTACTGTATGACTAATATCCACTTATAAGTGAGTAGATATCATGTGTGTCTTTCTGGGTCTGGGTTATGTCACTCAGGATGATATTATCTAGTTCCATCCATTCTCCTGCAAATTTTCTAATTTCCTTGTTTTTAATAGCTAAGTAATATTCCATTGTGTTAATGTACCACATTTTCTTTATCCAGCTCTTTTGTATACTGCTGACTCTCAACCTGCCCTAGGTATAGAATACTTGTTTAGCCCAAGAAGAGCTCAGAGATGCAGGTGACTGACAAAACAATAAAAGTATTACTATCATTCAATATCTATACATCTTAATTAACATATTATATACATCTTTTTTTCAAACAAAGTTTCTACGTACAGCTTAGAGGGACCTCAGATTTTCTATGTAGCCCATACTGGACTTCAATCTAAAATTTGACTCAGCCTCACAGCCCACCTTTCTTTGTTTCTTTGTTTCTTTCTTTGCTTCTTTGTTTGTTTGTTTGTTTGTTTGTTTGTTTCTTTCTTTCTTTCTTTCTTAAGATAGTGTTTCACATAGCCTAGGCTAGCCTATGTAACTGAGGATGACTTTGAACTTGCACCTCTAATCTTCCTGCCTTCTGCTACCAAGTGCTAGGATTACAGGTGTGTACCTCCAGCCCATTTTATGTTCTGGGGACTTAAACTCGGGACTTTATGAATATTAGAGAAGTGTCCTACACGATGCACTATTTCTTTCAATAACTGTTTTCCTTCCATTGAGAACTTGAGAGATTACTCTTTTTAAATCTCAATTTCCTATTTTTTAACTGTTTCTTACAATGTGTACTTTAGAGGGATGTTATATCATTTCTGTGTTGTAGAGTGGAGCCTGAAGTCCTGTGTGAGAAAACTTGCAAGCTGCAGGATGCTACCTAACACTTGCTGATGCATCTAATCTAAAGGACACTACCTACAGTCTGAAGTTTTGTAAACGAGAAAGCTGTGCAGAGGAGGAGGCACGGTGGTTTTGAGATTGCTGCAGAAGGGAGCCTATTTTTTGTGCTTCTGCCATGTTGCCATGGACTTCTATTCATTATCAAGACATTCCTGCGTGTTCTGCTTTGCGAAACTGGAAATTCCCTGAGAATTTTCCCAGAAAGCTGCATGCCATTTAAAGGGAAAGAAAACTGAAAGTCTGTATGAACACACTATGTGGGAAGTGAACCTAAGAAAATAGAAGCATGGCTTTTCCTGAGAGGTGGCATAATAATGTTCTCTCTTAGATATGGGTGTATGCATTGTTGTCTCTTGTGTTGGATTTTCCTAGTCTATAATCAACAAAAAGGTGTCTATTGACTCATAATACTTAGCACCGTTTGAGACAGTGGGATTTCTATAGAAGACTCTGAATACTCTCTGCCTTTCCAGAGCTCTCCACTGAGGACAAAGAATAAAATCAACATGTTTAAGGCATAAGGCCAGGCAAGATGCTACTTAATTGCTCTAAGTGCTAAATTGTAATGTACAAACTATTAATACCATACAATTAATTGGAGAAAGATACAAGAAGTCCAGGACTTGCTGCCAGAATTCTGAAAATCTATTTCCTATTTCTGAAGGATGCATGGGTGTTCTTTTTACAACCAGTAGGTAAACTGAATGCATCAGTTTTATTCACTTGGCTTATTTTACAATTCACAATAAAAATCTTAAGAGGAGATGAATAAGACTTACAACAATTTGGGAAAAACCTGTGGAGGAAATAGAGTTATTGTGGGCATCAGAGTTGGCATCGAGCAAAACAGATCAGTGTAAACACAGTGGGTGAATAGGGGTACGGGGAGAATGGGTGCTGGCCAGAGTGGACTTGGAGTTTTGTGGGAAAGTCCAGGTCCAAAAACAAAGTTGAACAATCTGAGAGTGGAGAGGGGAATTAGAGAGTTGAATGACTTGAGATAGAGGCAAAGGAAGAGATTTGATGGATATTTTAAGATATCCACATGTTAAAGGTTTTAAATTTGGTTATGCCAGTGGTTCTCAACCTTCCTAAAACTGTGACCTTTTAGTACAGTTCCTCATGTTGTGGTGACCCCCAACCATAAAATTATTTTCATTGCTACTTCACAACTGTAGTTTTGCTACTGTTACGAATCATAATGTAAATATCTGATATGCAGGGTATCTAATATGTGACTCCTGTGGAAGTGTTGTTCAATGCCGTAAGGGTTGCAACCCACAGGTTGAGATCCACTGGGTTGCAGGCTGATGACAGGGGAGCTGAAGGAAAATGGCTGTGCCTGAGGAATCCTTGTAGGGGAAAATGGGAAGCTGGAGTGATAAAGAGAAGCATAGACTGAATCACAAAGTGATGAGGGCCTCCTCTCAGTCTCGCTAAAGAGGCATGGATGAGAAACACAACAGAGAAGAAAATGCCCACAACTGGATAGTGAGCAAGATGAAGGAATGGACAGGGATAATGAACTCCATGCTCTACAGGGCCTGGGAGAGCATGTTGCCAGGAACAGCACAGAGGTGTGACCTAGAACTAACTTGATCTTTCCCACGTAGAGTTGACAGGACAATGCAACTGGGTAATAGAAGAATGGTCAGTTTGTAAAGTTGCACCCAGACTTTCTGAGTAGCATATTTAAATGTAAAATACTCCATAGCATTGCGAATTCCATAGCATATCAAATAATAACAATATCTTTTGGTAGAATGTAGGACAAGAAAATCAAGACCGTTTCTTTGCCTGAAAATTGTCACCAAACTCACCACTATTGTTGTCCCTTTCTATTTCAGACTGGTCTGTTCTTTCCTCATACCTGAATTAAAAAAGAACACCTGTGTATTTTACTGGGTGGTTGGGAGGCAAAAGGTTTTTTTCCTATTGGTGGTGATGTCTAGGTAAGACAAACCATCCTAATGATGTTTTAAATAAATTTTGATTCTATGTCTTCTAAAAATGTGAAGAGTAATACTATAAAACCTGTAAAAAGTCCAAAGGACAGATAGAACCAAGGAGGTAGATTTTAATTCAATTCAAAAAGTACTTTCTAAAAATGTGAACTACCCATAAATGGAAAAAACTAAGTATATTCCCTCTTCTGGAAATACTGTAGCAGTAGTTCAACTCAGTAGAGATGCTATATATAGAATTCTTACTTGGGGCTTAGCACTGAGATAGTAATCCTAAGGTGGATATTTTCTACCACTCCTATGTTAGGACTGAGATGGGCCTCTACAGCAATTTTTCTATGATCTTCCTTTTGTGTATCATGGTTAAGGAGAAAAGCTTGTAATAATACCAATTATATCCATTTACTTATGCAAGTAGGGGTTTCTGGTTTTTATTTATACATTGAAGATTTAACAGTACACAGTCTGACCCAATCTTCATGATTTTGCAGATAGTAAGAGATGCAGGTAGCAGGGAGATAAACACCATCCTTGAAGTAAATATGTGGTACTCAGGGAGCATATACCTCAACCTTAAGGAGACAAAGAAGACTTTAGGGAATAGGTGACATATAATACGAAACATCAACCATTACATTGAATCTGATTGATGAACACAGAGAGACTTCAGTCACTGTAATCTGTTTCTATGTTCAGCCTTCACCATGTGAACACAAGACTACTGACAGAATATGAAGCTTAGGAGCAGGGCTTTTTATGCGAAAAAATGAACCACATTCTCAAAAGTGTATTTCAGATTTCTAGAAAAATCTAGCTCCACTTGCATTTAAACATTCTTTTTCAAAATTTACATGCAAACAAAATCTTTATGCATAAGATAATGTGAGATAGTCATGACTTGCTCCTGTGTAACTTTGACACTGAATCTTTCTTATCCAAGGCTGCCAGATCAAAATGAATTGTTCCATCAACCCAAACAGAGGCATGACAAAGAAGCAGAGGGAGGGGATCATAGCAAAGCTAGAAAATAACAGCATCAAATTTTTGACTGCAGATGTAATTGTCAAGTAATATAAAGATTGAATCAAGCAAGTATTTGCTGGTAAATTTACCCCACCCAGAAGGAGATAACTTGAAATGTTTTTCATAGCAAAGGGAAAAAATGTCTTGGGAGTAATTATGGAAAAAAAAATTATAAAGACACTACTGAAATTCTCTACCAAGTATCCATGTTTCAGAATCTACTTTCTTATACCATTTCTTCTGTAATTGCTTCCAATGGTTCCCTCCCATTGTAGTTCTCCCAAGTTGACAAGAAAGCATTGGGACCTTCAGAAAGGGTCAGGGGTTTGAGAATAATTTAAAAGTATCCTGTTGTGTAAATTTTAGTTATAAATATAGATGTAAGAATACTAAAAAAATAAAATCAACAATCTGAAAGTAGCAATGTTCTAAATGATGAGGATAAGTTGTGATGAAGCTGGATCACTGCAAGAGTGCCAAGCTGGGCTGGAGAGATGGCTCGCCTGTTAAAAAGCTGGGCTCACAACAAAAACTATAAGAATGCAAAGTTTATAACACTTTGGAAATTTCTACAATGGTATTAATCAAGAAGTAAATCTTGTATTTTTTTTCTTGGAAATGATATCACCCCAAAGAATATTTGTTAAGAAGAAACTCAAAGTTCCTAAGTTTACACTAAAGTTTACTCAGAAAACACATTTTTTTTTTAAAATGAAGATTGTCAACTTTTACTTTAAGGGTCATATTTTAGTCAGTTTTTTTCTTTTTATAAATTATCATTGGTAAGTATATGAACAAACATCCAGCAAATTTAAAGTTTTCAAGATTACCATATTTTCCAATGAAGACAAAGCAAAACCACAAAACCAAGCAAAATGTTCTGAGTATTGCTGCCTGTTTCTCCTTCCAGGCCTCATTACTGCTGTCTATCTCACTGGTCAGGCCAAAATCACAGGAGTCAAAACTAGGTATGGTAGAGCATAATACTAATTCCAGAACATGGCAAGATCATCAAAAGCTCAAGACCAGACTGAGCTGCATAGTAAGTGTAAGTTCAGATCAGCCTGGGTTACATATGGGTTACCTATGTACAAAAAAGAAAAAAAAAATAGGAGTCCACAGTCAACTTGTCAACAAGTCTCATAATGCTTATCAGCCACCTTCAAATCTACCTGAAGTAACTGCTTCTCACAGTTTCCTCCACTATCACCTTGCCCCAAATCACTAACTTTTGATTCTCTTTAGAGCCCAAGATGCCTGTAGTATTCACATTGCACTAGCTGGGAAAACCACTCTCTCCAAACATTGTCAAAGGCATTCTGGAAAGTTAGACGGCATCAAATCACCTCAGGTCTGCATGATTACTGCCCATCACTTTATATGTCTTCTTGCTCCATTTTCACCCTTCTGTAATCTACACCCCATACAGTAGTCAGAATAATCTTAAGGTGTACAAGAGCCCTGAAACACTATAGGTAGCCAAGTACAGTGATAAGATTTGCTTCCTTGGAGAAAGAAAGTGTGTGGCAACAAGATGCGTAAACTTGAGGTCAAGAATAGCAGAAACTTGGAGAAACAGAAAAGCATACAGCTTTTTTTTTTTTTGTGGGGGGTGGTCAACAGAATATTACTCTGGTCTTGGCTCTGTCTTTAAAAGGCCCTGAAGCCTTAAACAAGCGTTTACCCTTCTTGGGCTTCAGTTGCTATATTTATACGATAGACAAAATTATTCTTACCCCTGGGATGACAGGAGGATTAAATAAGACAACATGTTGAAACACTCTGCATTGTGCCCGACACACTGCAAGCAATGAGTGATTGGCAGCTATGGAAATGTCTAAGGTAGTAATTGTAGAGGGTACGTCTCAGAGATCTTAAGGAGAAGCGAGCTTGAAAAACTGACAATTTAATGTTTGGAGGCAAGGGAAAAGTAAAGTACAACGTTTAGATTCGTGACACTGGCAGCTTTGTGGGTAAAATGAAGCGAATGCCATGAACTTTCTGAAGAAGAGATGGAGAGGTCTCTACTGCAGGAGGAACTTTCCTCTGTTTCCATCCTTCATAGTTCTTCTTCTCACCATCCTATCTTTCTTCCATCTCACAGTTCATGACTTTGCATCCATAGACCTTCTCAATGATTGATACATAGATCACATTTAAAGCTGTATTTCTGAAGAAAAACTACAACTTTAATTTCACTAAATTAAATTTAGTGTTTTCACCAACTGTCAATTTAGGGGGGAAAAAAGAGGAAACTTCAGAAGCTAACAGTACCTATGATATAAAAAATACATTTTGGGCTTGGTGAGATGTCTCAGTAGGTGAAAGCACGCTCCACAGCCTGATGACCTGAGTGAGACTCCCCAGGAACTACAAGGTTGAAGGATAGAACCCATTCTCCCAAATAGTTCTCTGACTTGGACATGTTTGTCATGATAATATGTAAGCCCCTCATATAACAAATTTAAGCCTACAAATACATTTATATTGATTTGAAGTTGTCACACATTTCTCCACATATCCCTTTGATGAAATTAGAGTATTCTATGCATTTCTCAAATAAACATTGCTCTAAGGAGTCCCTAGACATCTCCAAATGAGTACTCTTCAAATGTATTTGGCAGGAAGAGGTTGAGACTTCCTGTTAGTTCATTACATGGGACATGCATCTGCTTCACTCTGTGAATTTGCTGTTGTTTGTTTCTGTATGCTGCTGCCTGTAAAGCCTCAGCTGTTACCCTGTGTTCCTGCAAGGCAAACATTCATGTGACTTTAAGTGTTTTCCAATTGTTCTGACCACTAGTTGGACCCTTTAGTTTTTCACCTGGTCTTAAGATGTAAGATTGATTCAAGTACTGTCCATTCACTTTTCCACCATCAACAAACATTATTCAACAGAGGGTACAATGCTACATGGCTTGCTATTCAGCACCTATAACTAGTAACACTTCATTATTTGAGGGTTACAGTCAGAAAAGAAGAGACTTGTAGGGAAGTTACCAGACAGCACGTGAGTTACTTTGCTCAGGATAAGACTTTATGACATTATAAAGAGTTCCCTGAGATTCATTGGAAGATGTCACTGAAATGAAAGGAAATTCCATTAAATGACTGAGTTTGTCAAGGTTGGGTAAGCAATGTTTGTATAGCTGATTCTGCATTTTCTAACAATCTTTGAAACATTAAAGAGAGTGGAGCACATTTTGTTCTCTGTCTTGCTGGAATTAGCATACTTGGTTAGAGTGGGGAGCAGGAGGGATATTTATGATATTTTCATTCATTCAATCATTCATCTAGAGACACAATTTTGATGATGAAATAAAATACAAATATTAGGCAAACATTCAGTGTAAAAGCATTCTACTGCAAGTTGTTGGTTATTCACAAATGAATGCATGACACCTGCTGGCTGGTTGTGGAATTTACTTACCTTACTGAAATACAGTTTATGAATCTTATATACATTGAAATCCATCAGTTGCAAATGTTCAATTCTATATGTTTTGATTAGTATGTATTTGCATAACAACCATCAAAACCAGGATTAAGAATAGTCCTATCATCTCCCATAGTTTCCTGCATACCTTTGCAGTCAGTTCCATCTTCAGGACCAGGTCTGTGCTGACTTGCTTTCTGTTCCAACAGTGTTATATCTTTTAAAATGTCCTGTCCATGGAATCATGACATGTAGCCTTTTGCGTCCTCCTTCTTTCCTTTAGCTTAATGCCTTGCAGATTCAGCCTTTCTGTTGGAGTAGTTTGCTCTTTTTTTTATTCTAAATAACCTTTACAAAATGCATAAATCATATTGTGTTTATCCTTTAATCGATAATAGAAATTTGGGCTATTTTCAATGCTCTCTCTCAATAGATATGTGTGTGTATGTACACTTTTAAACTTGACATGTAATTGTATATATTTATGAAGCACAGTGTGGCAATTTGATACATTTAAACAAAGTGTATTGATCAGAGAATGACATTGGCCTATCCATTATTTATGGAATTAACTGTCTCCTTGTACTGAAAGCATTCAATATTCTCTCTACTATCTATTTTTAAATATCAAATTAGCTGTTTTCCACCACAGTTATCCCACTGGGCCACAGAACACTGGAGAGTATTCAACCTACCCAACAGAACCCCTGTACTAGCTAAACTCTCTTTTTAGTCTTTCTTCCCCGAACTTTCTCAATCTCTGGTAGTCACTGTCCTACTCTATATAAAGTTAATTTTTAGCAAGCATACACGCAAGTGAGAGCATGTGGTATCTGTCATTCTGTGCCTGACATATTTATTCAACAAAATGTTTTCCAGGTCCATCCACATTGCCTCAAATTATGGATATCATTCCATTTGTGGCTAAATAGTATTCCAGCATGAATAATACCACATTTTCTTTACCCATCCATCTGTTGATGGACATTTGGGATGATTCCTTATCTTAACTATTCTTGGCAGAATAGTACTGCAATAACCAAGGGAGGTCAGATCCCTCAATACACTGATTTAATTTCCTTTAGTTATCCACCCAGTGGCAGGAGAACTATGCCATGTGGTAGCACTATTTCTAGCTTGTTTGAGGAAAACTATACTGTGTTCCACAAGGGCCATAGTAATTACATTTCCACTAAAGTACTAAGAGTAAAATGCTCTTGCTTTTCCTTATTAACATTTTTGTTGTGTGTGTGTGTGTGTGTGTGTGTGTGTGTGTGTGTGTGTGTGTTTGCTATTATAACTAGCCATTCACGATTTAATTATTTTAACTGGGGTGAGAGGATATCTCATTGTACATTTGATCTTTTAGTGACGTTTAGAATGATTTCACACATTCACTAGTCATTGGATATCTTCTTTTGTAAATGCCTAAGGAGATCACTTGCCCTTCTTTAAAAAAAATAGATTGTTTGGACTTTCGTTGTTGAATGCCTGAGTTTCTCACACTGTCTGAATACTCATCTTCTTCCTAGAAAATAGTTTGCAGACTTTCTCCCTCATCCTGTATGTTGTTTTCACTCTATGATAAGAAGATAGAAAAGGATTGCTTTCTTTGTTGTGCAAGATCAATTTAGTTCTATAAAATCCCACCTGACAGCATCATATTTGCTGGCTATATATAATATAATATAATATAATATAATATAATATAATATAATATAATATAATATA
>CAJQZJ010031998.1:5275969-5297330 GCA_907164525.1 Lophiomys imhausi | reverse complement strand
ACACACACACACACACACACACACACACACACACACACACACACACAAAATTTAACATCAATCTTCCTTAAAAATTATTTTCTTAAAAACCAAATGCTCAGAAGATCTATGAAAATACAAATGTTATTGTTGGTCATTTTAAATTGTTTCTCTAAAAAATATTTCTCTCAACACATATATATTCATACATATATCTGTATAGATCTGTCATCTATCATCCATCCATCCATCCATCTACACAGACAGACAGAGAGAAGGACAGAAAGATACAGGGTCTTACTCTGTAGCAGGGTTGATCTTCACAGGAATTCTCTTGCCTCAGCCTTCTGAGTGCTAGGATTACAGATGTGAGCCACCTTCTCTGAGTATGCCAAAACTGACAGAATAAATATGTACTGCTTTAATGTTAAGAATAAAGGCATTTGGGCAGGTGTGATGGCTCATGCCTGTAATCTCAGCATTTGGGAGACTCAGGAAGGAGGGCCATAGGTTTGAGGCCGGCCTAGATTATAGAATAAAACTATCTCCAAAACAAAGAGAGGAAAAAAGTATTTGAAATAAAGGAAAATTGTGAAAACAAGGAATCCCCACAGTTCCTCTGGACTGTGACAAAGGCAATTTGCTGAGTATTTCAGTTGGTTGAAGTTGGGTTTTCTATCATTAACTCTGATGATCACTCCAACAGCTTTAATGTCGTGAATATCTGAAGTGGGGAAGCCTCTGTACCCTATCCAGGCATACCATCACTCTTATCCTTTAAAACCAATTCCCAATATAATCATGAATACTAACCTATGCTCAGTTTTCCAATTTGGAGGCTATATGGGCAATACTTAAGAAAAATAAAGAAAAATAATCACATTTTGATGAGGAAATAGGGGCTTGGACTGGTTAGATAATTTAATGTCTAGCAAGGATTTCAGCCCAGAGTCAAATGGTGGAAGCTTCACTGCTTTGTGGATGTAGATTTTGGGTCATGTCAGGCATGAGTAAGATGTCTTCAAGGACAGATGGTCTTAGAAGGTCGAGCTACAGTGCAGGGGGGTCTTTCTTGTTGCATTTGAAGTTTAAAACACCAATGAGAAATCACTAGGAAACTTACTACTTCATTGTGAGTAGTATTGTAGAGTACAGAGAAATACATAAAGTACCACAAAAGCAGTCTGCTCAGCTATTAACATGGAACATGTGAACAGTTGACATTTATTTATCTGATGGTGGACTACCAAGAGACAAAAACATTCTGCCAAATTTGGAGAAAGCAGGTAACTGACATGACTTTTAATGAGGTCAAATTTAAAAAATATATATACATATGTATGGTTGCATTATGACATACATATACACTCCACTGTTAGACAGACACTGAACTGACGGCAGGAATATCTCGCAGTGGAACTTCAGCTGTCATTATTCTTTTTTTACACCTTTGAGAGTGTTTAGGCCTTACATAAAGAGAAGAAGAAGAGTGATCCACGAAGGCCTGCTAGAGGATTCCTTTTCAGCAGCGGTGAACAAGGGTGCACTAAAAGGACTCCAGGAAGGATGCAGACATTCTACAACAGGCAGTGTGGGCAACGGCAACAGTGAACACCTGTGGGTGCCCCACAGCCATCTCACGGGATGGCTCAGTTCTTTTTTTTTCTACAACTATATAATTGAAAATTCATCATGATGAATAGTGCCTTGGGACTTAAAAAAAATTCCAACAAAATTCTGGGTTCTGGATGCAAACATTTCTGTGTAATATAGTTATTAAATATTCACAAGATAACATATGCTTTAATAATAAAGATCTTTGATACTAAGGTTTTTAATTTCTGCTAGCCTCTACTTAACCATTCTTTCAGAAGTTATTTTATACATACTTATTAAACACATTCTGTAAAATATATGCACAAACATACATTCTCAAGGTCAAATACATCGACAGATTGCAGGAACTCACTCATTCCTTGCTGCATAACAGATTGCAGGAATTCACTCATTCCTTGCTGCATAAAGGTTGCATATAAGAGACATGGGCTGCACACTTTAGTGATCCATGCAGTGTAGGCTCACAAAAACAACAACAAGAAGAATAATCAAACAATGGTCAGCCATTAAAACATACACTCAGTCGCAGCAGGCTTAACAGCAAAAATACCAGCACTGACAGCTTCATCAAAACCATGGTGGGCACAGTTAATTCTGGTTAGAATGGTCACAAAGGACACTGGCAACCAGGAATTTTCCTAATTTTTGACATGGGGTTTAGACTAAAGTCTCCTCACATGGCTTTTCCCTATACTGCAGGCATTAATTAGCTGAAGAAGCACTTCAGGCTTCAAATAAAAACAACCTTCACTGAAAATTGTCACTTTTGAGTCTCTGGTCCTGGAGCTTGCTGTAGGTCCTTAAGGCAAATGCCAGGGCTCAAACAAATTGGAGAGCAGTCTCGAGATGTAAACAATAACATCGCAACCAAGGACAAAATCTCTTCAAAAGAAGACCTATCCGTGTAAGAATGGCTTCTTGGTTTTTGAACTTCATGTGTTCTCTATACTAGAAGTACTGCATATGACTTTTTTTTTCTATTATAGAGACTTGTGGACATGATAAATGTTCATGGTGTTGCTTAAAAAACAAGAACACACAGCATGGAAAAGCCACTTAAATACTTAGCAATGTTCCAGGCTTGTTTTGGTTTGTTTCCTGTTCACATTTTACTTTTATGGTTGGCATATGGAAAACCAAACTGGGAAATCATAATGTTGGAGTATTTTAAGGGCATGCCATCATAGATATTAACAAGCTTATTTATACAGTAAGATCTCTGCAGGAAGTGCTCGGCCCGATGCCACATTCCAGAATAGCCGTTGGTTTCTTTCTCCAAATTGACCATGTTTATAGGTTTCACAAATATCCCTGAAGACTTTCCAGTGTGCTTGGTAATGATGAAATTCATAGCAATATCATCACAGTTTTGAGTCTCATCGATCAATGTGTGGACTGCTGCAGGTTGTTTCTGAAAGAGTTCAAGGTATTTGCTGTTGAAGAAGGAGGCTCCAATGAGCACCATGGAGTACTGGTCGCCATTTCCGAGCTCAGGTGTCTGCAGCTCAAAACCTCCATAACTGTAGATGCCGGATGAAGTAGAGACGTGTTTTCTAGGTACAAATCCTACAATCTGATCAGGAAATTGCTGGAAGAGAAGGAAAGGAACAATTAAGTGTGGTGTTTCTTTAGAGAGACCAGAAAAAAATGCTTATTTATTACAGATGATATAGATGATTCATTAACTTTTCCTTATTCCTTATTTCTAGATTTTCCTTATTTTTCACCCTAATTTCCTCTAACTCTAGACAACTTTATAACTTTGTCTCCTGATAAGTTTACAGCTTAAATTCCATCACAACCAAAACGTCTCTGAAAATTTCTTACCTTACAAATATTCTCCAGATTGTAACATCTGATCCAAACAAATTTTAGTCACCAGGGAGTCTAGTCCTCCAAAGTTTGTTCTAAGAAAAGTTGATCATTCTGGATGAGGTGGTGGTGCACGCCTTTAATCCTAGCACTTGGGGAGCAGAGTCAGGCAGACCTCTGTGAGTTCGGGGCCAGTTTGGTCTACAGAGTAAATTCCAGGACAGCTAGGACTACACAGAGAAACCCTGTCTGGATAAACCAAGCAAACTAACCGAAGTCGATAAACTATTCCCCCAAACAACAACAACAATCAAACAAAACAGTTGATCTGATGAGTATTATTACAGGAGATAAGATATAAGTGATCATTTTGAAAAGCTAGTCTAATCTCTTAAGTATATATAAAATTATATATCCATAGAACTGATTTTTTTTTTTTTTTTGAGACAGGATTTCTCTGTGTAGCTTTGGCTGACTTTGAACTCTTTCTGTAGACCAGTCTGGCCTGGAACTCAAAGAGATCCACTTGTCTCTGCCTCCCAAGTGCTAGGATTAAAGGCGTATGCAGCTACCGCCCAGCTATACAACTGATTTGTACTGCTTTTTCAATGTTGATTTTAATGTTCTTGAAAGTCACTATCGATTTGAAACAATGTTATATTTTATATATTTTTTTGATAATTTCTTTTAAAAATATGAATTTAAATAAGGAAATACAACATAAATTACATATTTATATATACATACAGATACAGGATATGGCAAGATCTTTGAAGAAAGAATAGATAGTAGCAAAAAAATTCTATTAGGGAGGGACTTACCAAAGGTAAGAAAAAACAAACAAGCAAACAAAGAAAGAAACCAGTAAACAAAAGAAAACACTGTACTTACAGAATTGATGGTTTAAAAGTTTAATTTACTCTTGTGAATAATGTGAACTTCACTCAGTTTGAGTTTCATCTGCCAAGGCTAGGGACGGGGACACACACACACACACACACACACACACACACACGCACACACACACACACACAGAGTCTAGGCTGAATTAAATTTCACTTCAAAGAGCGCAGAGTATAAGGAGAGTGTGTACACATGTGAGTGGGGGAATCCCACGCCGAGAGGTCAGGAAAGGAAGCTGGGCAAGGCAGAAGGATGCATGGAGGACTGTGTTAACCGTGTGGCTGGAGGCAGAGAGGATGTTCAGGTGATAGATGGAGGATAACAGTTGGTAGGCTCCAAAGAAGCACTGTTACACACTCCAAATACTGAAAAATCTCACAGGCTAGAGAAAGACAGGGCAAGGCAGCAAGGGGGTGGGGCTGGGGGTGGGGTCCACAAGCCTGTGTAGGCATGTGACTGTCCTCTCCATCATAGTTGCATACACACCAAATTATGAAGAGATGTGGGGCACTGATCAGTCAGATACTCCTGGTCAATGGATTGAGATGGTTCTTGATATTTTATGAATAAAATTTATAATAGCATTTATGTTTCTTTATACTTCTAGTCAAGTTACTCTAACCAATCACATCCTTTATATTGTACCTGATCCTATATTTATATTTAGGGTAGTTTGATTTTTTTTAACTCTTAAGTAGAAATCCCACAGCTGAAGAACTTTTTGGCTAAGAACAATTTACTTATAGGGCAGGAAAAACCTGCTACTATAGGGAAAAGTACAATTCATTGAACAATACACTAAGCATGAAATTAAAAATGGCAGCTTTTAGAAGGCTGGTATTGGCAGAGCACCATCCTTCATATCCTGTGCTGTTAAGTCTCACATAGCCTTAGGGAGGACTTATTCAAATCTAATCATCCAGGATAGCATAGTATTTAATTACAAGATTTGCACACAGTTCTGGATTCAGGTAATTTGTAATCCCGCTTGTAAAGCTCTGCTATTATCAGTGTATGTTCAGTGGGAGAGTGAGCTCGCAATTTAGGCCTGCTCATTCAAGCCAGCATTTAGGGAAAACCAAGTGAAAACAAACACCTGCCACCACAATGACACATACAGAATTATTACCTCAGAATTCCTCAGAGGGTCTCAACTAGGATGTGATTTTGTTGAGGCAAGAAATGCTGTCTTTTATAACAAGTTTCTTACATTGTTGGTTGATGGGGTGATGTTATGCATTCTAAATGTTAATTAACCTCCTCTCAAAAGCCTGCTTCTATATATCAAGTAATGCTGTGTTACCTTGCTTGCTAACCATTGTCTCTGATTGGTTGAATAAATGCTGAGGCCTGAGTTTGGACAAAGACAGAAGTAGGCAGGAGTAAGATGGTCAGGCTTCTGAAGCAGAGAGATTGATGGGTAGGAGAAGCCTCCAGAAGAAGAGAGAAGCCAAGCGAGGAAGGAGACACACAATGGGGTAGATGAAAAAGATCCTGCCAATGTGGCCTGGAACATCGGCATAGCATGGAGAAAACCAGCCCAGGTGATGTATGTATATATGGGATCATATTTGCGGAACAGAATAAGCTAGCTTAGATGGCCAAGATTGCTCAATTCAGGCGAAGGCTTGTTAAAATCCATCAGATGTCTGTGTGATCATTTATAAAAGCGGGTTAAGGATTATCACCACCAACCAATTAACTATAACTTAAGTACAGATAAATAATTTAATTAATTATTTCTACAGTTAGTACATAAATACATTTTTCATTTGAGGCACAAACAGTTTGAGGAAAACTTTCCTGCATTGTACTCTTGGCTGTACCAGATCATTTCATTGTTTCTGGGAAGCTAATTCCAGTTTTTCTTCCTATTACAACAAAATGTGAAGCCAATTTTCATGTTGTAGTAATTGAGCTTGGAAACTCTTGATTGGCCTGTTACAACTTCAGCTATGTTTTAGATATTGCCTATACTGTTTTAGTAGCCTCCATGTAAAACTAAGCTGTCCCATTAGGTATTACATGAACAAAATTTTACCCATATAGTGTCATAAAAGGTATAGCAACATTACCTGCCAAATTGAGAAAGCAAAAACAAGGTCCTGGGCACTGATGAGTGTGTCATCATCTACCATTAATACCGCTGCAGTTGAAAGGAAAAGAAATACATTGAACAGTTTGGCAATCAGTAAGATACAGTTGTGTCTATACAGACCATTCAAACCAAGTATTTTCTAACTCAATTAGTAAATTAAAAATGTATTAAGAGATTTGTCTAGTTAAAAAAAAAATTCTGCCTGAGGGGAAAATAGCATCATGCAATTGTAATTCATCAACCCAGGAACTAATGAACCCTTAAAGAAAGTCAAGGGACTTTTAAGAAAATCACACCCTGGAGAAACTGTTACACATGGGAAGAAAAGAGTGAAGCACATTAAGTAAAAATGTCACAGTGTTGGCTGGCTTTATGTCAACCTGACACAAGCTACAATCATCTGAGAGGAGAGAGCCTCAATTGAGAAAATGCCTCTATAAAATCAGGGTGTAGGCAAGCTTGTAGGGCATTTTCTTAATTAGTGATTGATGGGAGGGGTGCTTGTTCCTGGGTTTGTGGGTCATGGGCTCTATAAAAAAAAAAAAACAAAAAAAAAAAAACCAACCTGAGCAGACCATGGGGAGCAAGCCAGAAAGCCACAGCACTCCATGACCTCTGCATCAGCTCCTGCCTTCAGATTCCAGTCCTGACTTTCCTCGGTGATGAACAGTGATGTGGATGTATAAAGGCAAATAAACCCTTCCCTCCCCAGGTTGAATTTGGTCACGGTGTTTCATCCCAGCAATAGCAACCCTGATTAGGACAGTCATCTTAGGACCTTTTCTGTAGTGAATAATACATACCCTGCGTGTGCTCTGCCACACAACATACCTTTTAAAAATATTTTAACATTATGCCCTTTGTTATCATTACAAGCTGTACGTGATTTCCTTCCTCAAGAAGTTTCTTGTTGGAATCCTGGAAACTGTGTCTTAAGTGTTTTCAGGTGCTTTTCATGGTAACTTCCCTGAAAGCCAGAGGTCCACTGACCCAGCCTCAGGAGCCCTTTCAGACTCAGAACCCAGCTTTGACCTACCATTGGTTTCCAGCTCAGGGAAGACCTGGAGTCGATTTCTCATTTTGTTCACTGTTTGTGGTTTGAAGATGACAGGGACTGGGTGAGGCCCTAGAGAATTCCATAAGTCCTCTGGCCCCTTCTCTCCCACATTGTTCCATACCACGATCACCTTGTGTAGATTCGGCACTGCCTGATAATGATTTAGGAGTCTTAGTAAGAGGTCTGTTCTGTTGTATGTCTGCATGATGAGAGTGAACGAATCCAGGGCGGACTTTCTCTGGGGTTTGATTTCCCTTCGCAGAGTGAGCATCTTGTCTTCTTTGATGTTGGGGAGTAAATTGGTCAAAGCTCCAGCTACGAGCAGTAACACGAGGATGACCACCAGGGAGAGACGAAGCACTCGAATCCCCATAACTCTTCCTGGAAGTTTGCAGATATGGCAACACCTGGAGTAGAGATGGGAATAAAATACAGTCACTCTTATCCAGGATTTAAACTGACTTCTCCATTCTTTTTAAAGTTATTTGGCCTAACAGATTAAAAAAAAAATGTGGTCTTATATTCTTTTACTCTTTTAAAAAATACATTTTTATCAGTTCTTTGAGAATGTCATACAATGTATTTTGATCATAATTCACCTCTCCCACTCTTCCCCACAACTCCTCCCAGGTCCACCACCATTTCTTCATTCCGCCTGCCCTCTTTCTGCTTGCTTTTTACAATAACCCAGAACCTAGTTTGTGCTAACTATACGTGCCAAGGTTTGGGTTCATCCCCTGGGAGTGTAGTCCAGCCCCAGGGGCTATACCTTTAAAAAAACAAAGAAAAATCTGTCTCTCTCTCTCCCTGAAGCATCAACTGCAGGTAGCTCTCAGGACTGGGAACTCTTGGGCCCCTTCCCCCTCTATGTCAGAATACTGACTAGCTTGATACTGGGCAGGCAGCAGCTACAGCAGCTCTTTTCCTCCTCCTCCCCGTTCTCTCCTCTTTCTCCTTCCTCTCTACTCTTCCTCCTTCTTCTCATTTGATAGTTTAGATGCTCACAGGGATTCAAGAACTATTTATTCCAGGACTATTAAACAATTTGAATAATGGCACTAGGCTTGTATCAGGAAAGTCTATGCCTAGATGCCAGGCTGCTCACACTGTGGGCTATGCCTGGATTCACAGACAGGTTAAAGTAGGAGCTCCCACTTGTATGACTGAACGTACGGCCCATAGGCTCTATGTCTGCCTGCTTTGTCCTCAGTTGATGAACTATTTGGAAGGATTAGGGGGTGTAGCCTTCGAGGAGTGTGTCACTGGGAGTGGGCTTTGAGGTTTCAAAAGGTTTCTGTTTCTCTCCTCTCTGTGTCACTCTCTGTCAGCCTGCTGTCTACAGAGATGAGGATGTAAAGCTCTCAACTACTTCTCCAGGACCATGCCTGCCTGACTGCCCCCATGCTGCCTGCCATGATAATGATGGACTAACCCTACAAAATTGTAAACAAGCCCCTCGTTAAATGCTTTCTTTTGTAAAGGTTGCCTTGGCCAGGGAGTCTCTCTCTTTTTTTTCTTTTTTTTTAATGTTTATTTATTGCTTCAAGTTACATCTCCACCATAGTGCCCTCTTTCCACCCCTCCTGGTTCCACCCTTCCACCCTCTCCTCCCTCTCCCACCCATCCCACTCCTCCAGTGTGGAGTGTCCCTACATATCAGCCTCTCTCAGTTCATCAGTTATATGAGGGCTAAGAGCTTCCTCTTGCACTGGGGGCCTACATGGCAGCACCCCTACGGCAAACCATCCCACTAATAAGTAACGAAGTCTATGTTCCTGTTCCTTTCAGTCTATTTATAGTTATCCTGTACTACATGGCTAAATTCCAATTATAAGTGAATAGATACCATGTGTATCTTTCTGAGTCTGGATTAGCTCACTCAGGATGAGTTTTTCTAGTTCCATCCATTTGGCTGCAAATTGCATGATTTCCTTGTTTCTGATATCTGAGTAGTATTCCATTGTGTAGATGTACCACAAGCCATGTTACAGCAATGGAACAATAACTAAGCCAGAGCTCTTGTCCTTCCTAAGGTCCACATCTCACAGCATAGATCTCAAGGTATAGCGATATACAATGCAATTCCAGCATTCAAGAGGCTGAGGCAGGAAGACTGTGAGTTCCAGGCCAGCTTGGGCTACAAATACAAACAAAACAAAATAGTCTTCCAGAGTTAGCCATGGAATAGCAGCAGTGAATACATAACTAAAGAGGACAGCTTGGACACTCATGAGTCAGAAAGTTCTATCTAACCAAGCTCTCCAGCAAACAGACGTAAACAAAGGTTAAATCTTCCTGTCAGTTTTACAGACTCAGAAATGATTCTCTGGCTCCACACATTGTCATTTCCAGGATTGCTGCCTCCTGCTCTAGCACCGACAGTTTTTAATTACCCCTGTTTCTGATTTCAGACAATTTCTTACTCCACAAACCTCCACTAAGCTTTTCAGGCATATCCTTACATTGTCCTTTTTGGCATTGTGTCTTATATTCATTTTGTCAGTGTGTAAATCCATGCAGCTTTTCATAGCTGCAGCCATCTTAAGATATAACCTCCATGACTGACCCTGAGTAGGAAGCTGGGCGTCTCTGCATTGTCTCCCAGCACACCATGAACAGATCAAACCAGTCAAAACAGCAGGCTTTACTCTCAAATGCTGCTCCTGGCATGTGTCTAGATAAACAGGTAAACTAAGGTGCATGTGACTCAGCACACTGTCACATCAGGGTATGTATGCCTAGACAAATGGGCCACATTAGTCCCACCCTGTAAATATACCCTTTCGTGACCCACACTTTAGGACGTCTCACTGGTGCTTCTGCCACCCAGTACCACACAGCGTCATCAATTTTGAAATAATTTTTGCATCTGTCTACCTTTCTTCCTTTAGCCTCACAGAACTTGGGGGGGCAGTCCTCAAACACTAGGAGCTAGTCTATAAGTACAAAACCCAGGCTGGGGAAAAGAGAGTGTCTAATGAAATTCACTAATGAAGAGACTAGATTAAAAAACAAATCAACTAGGAATTTCTGGTCAACATTATAAAGGTACCTTTCAGTCAGCAAAAAAGATTTCTCAGGATCAGAAAGAACATGAGGGTCTGGGAGAGACAGCTCAGTGGATGAAGCGTTAGTCATGCAAACCTGAGGATCTGAGTTCCACCCTTAGCACTCATGTGAAAAGCTGGGTGTGAAGGGAAGCATTTGTAATCCTAGCGCTGCAGACACAGAGGCAGGTGGGTTCTTCGTGCTTAGTGGCCAGTCAGGCTTAGTGGGTGAGCACGTCCCAGGGAGAGACCTTGTCTCAAATAATCAAGATGGCTGAGCTTGAGAAATGTTACACCAGAAGCTGACCTCTACCCTCCCTATACATGTGCAAGCAAACACACACACACACACACACACACACACACACACACGCACGCATGCACGCACCCTCGTACACACACATACCTACACATACAAAAAGAGAAATTATGAGATTATTTTTACCCATGTATTTGTTTTGAGACAGGGTCTTGGGATATAGCTCAGGCTGGCCTTGGGTTATGTAGCACAGGCTAATCTCAGATTTGAGGCAGCTATCTCCTGGGTGCTGGTCCTGTAGCTGTGCAGTATTCCCAATGACTTTGACCCATTGTCAACCCCCTTTTCAGCCCTCCTGAAACAATCTCTCTTCCTAGACTACACAGTAAACAGGTGCTCTCATTTATTGCCCAATATTGATAAAAATATGAAGAAGCTCTTAGGATTCAGGACTGGAAATCAACCCATTGTTGTGTCACGGGGACAGGACACTGACACTACTCTCCTTAGTACAGAGCTGCCTTTATGTACTAGGCTCTGTTTCTTTCCACCTTCGAGGAAAGGCATAGTAGTGTTTACACACACAACATACCTCAAATCTTCATTCACATCTGTGGTTGAACTCCTTAGACTCCTCTAAGCAATCTTTCCATCTGCAAAAGGACATCTTGCAGGAGTGTTGGGTTAAAATAATCCCCACATAAAATGGGTGCATGAACTTGCTTCATATCATGAAGTATGTTTTGTTTTTCTTTCTTTCTTTCTTTCTTTTTTTTTTTTTTTAGTTTTTGTAGACAGGGTTTCTCTGTGTAGACCTGGCTGTTCTGGACTCAGTTTATAGATCAAGCTAGCCTCGAACACAGACATCTGCCTGCCTCTGCCTCCCAAGTGCTGGGATTATGGGCATGTGCCACCATGACACCTGAGTAAAGTGTGTTTTATAATGGTAGAAAGATTTATCTATTTCAAGGGCAGAGAGAAACCATGTAGAATAGCTTTTACACCTTCCTTTTAACCTTTGCAGAATGGAGAACTCAGGGAGTGCATACATTCCCTGATGTGACAGTGTCCACAGTCACAAGCAGCTTCATTTGTCTGTTGTTTTTGTTTGTTTGCTTGTTTTTGAGACAGCATCTCTCTCTACATAGCTCAGGCAGACCCTGAATGCACAGTGTTCCTGCCTCAGTCTCCTGGGTGCTCTGATTACAGAAATGCACTCTCACGCCTGACCTTGGAAAGAGCTTATTCACAAGGACAAACAACAAAATCACTTGTGTTTTTAGTCCAGACTTGAAAAGCAATACTACTTCAGCCGATTTTTTGGCGTGTTTTCAAGGCTATTTGGTCTTGGACTATTTTCTGCAGTTTGTTCTATTAAGAAAAGCAATTTTGTGTTTCTTCTTCTACCATGGCCTCACTCTAATATATGAAAAAGATTAGTGACCTCAGCTTTCATGTAATTATTTTTCAAGAACGGCTTTGGAGTTCTTGAAAACTATTTTTCAATATTTTCATTCCATGTACTCTCTTAGTAAAACAACACATACTGCTAAGATAACCAACCAAAGGCGCAGGGATTTCTAATGTTGATTCCAAAGGCTTGAAAATCCTTTAAGCACTGAATTTAAAAGCAGGTCTCATTGAACACATGTTCAGTTCTGCATGGTCACTTACAAACACACTCAGGGTAATGCAAGGTTTACCAGCTGCATTAAAGGACACTAGCAAGAGCTGTATACTACTTTAGGCAGCTGAACTGAAATGGCATATTCTGAAACCTAGAAGTGTTTCTACCACTTACTACCTGTCACTCTAGTCTGGAAAAAGTAATGGAGATTAGTTACTACACATAATTGTAAACTTCTGACAATGTCAAACACACTCCAGAGTGACAGCTTCCCTTTCATTTATACTTCATTAAACTTAAAAAGTTGGAGTTTATTTCCTGTGCCATCACATAAGTTTTCTCTTTCAAACACCTTCTAATCTCCTACTTTACCTATATCTGAAAGGTTTCAGGAGATCTGAATAATTTATGTCTTTAGAGATAGATCATAAATATTTCATTTGGCATTTATTAAATAATGCACCTCAATTAAATTATGCAAATTTTTAAAATTTGCATGGAAGAACAAGAGATAAAAGACTTTCTAAACTTCAGTATGAGAGGCATACCACTTTGAGAATAGCTGAAGTCGAGCACTCTTTTGGAGTCTCATTGCAAACCCTCATACACTCTGGAGAAGAGTTCAAGCTTTCTTTTGTTTTGTTCCCCCCCCCCCCGCCTCCCCCAAAGAAGGATCCTATCACCTAATCTACAGCTTGTGCTCTGAACAGGAGATGTGAACATAAAAGAACACATCAGCAAGATGTGAAGAAATAAGAAGTAAATGAAGCTGGGCACCTTGTTCTTGCTCTCAATCCCAATTTTTCTCTTTTATTTTTTTCCATTTTAAAATGCTGTCTGTGTATATTTATTGATACTCTCTCACTCCAAAATGGATCTCATAGCTCCTTTCATCTCTTCTTCTGAGACAGAGTTTCTCTACCTAGCCCTAGCTGGTCTGAACTCACTCTGTACACCAGGCTGGGCTGGAACTCAAGAGACCCATCTGCTTCTGCCCTCCTAGCACTTGGACTAAAGGTGTGTTTCACTACGTTCAGCTCATAGCTCTTAGTCTATGATTTCTGCCTCTCTCTCATACCCACAACCACACTAGAGAAGATATAACTAGTAGATACTGCAAACGTCAACATAAAACAGCAAGGTACTTTTTCTCTCCTTGTCTCTGAAAAAAACAAAAAAATCAAGGTTCTTCCAGCGATGATTTGTACTTTCACGTATGCTCACGTCTTAGATCTTAGCTCTCGACAGGTAAAGAACACATCCTTCTGGTAATTTTGATAAACTGTTACTCCACGCCAGAGGTTTCTCAACCAGGGATTATTGAACTACCCAGGCAATAGTTGGACAAGTCTGGAGACATTTTGGGTTGTCACAACTGAAGGGGAGATACTATTTGCCATCTAGAGGGTAGATGTCAGGGAAGCCTGCTAATAAGCACATCACAATAAGCAGGATAGCACCCACAGCACAGTATTATCTGACCCTTTAAGCCAGAATGCCATGGTGGAGAAGCCTTGCCCTGTGTTTTAGTTGCCTAACAAGATCCACTTGAACAGGATGAGAAACTGTACCAGTGAGCCCACAGCTATTTGTTATGCTCACGCATAACAAGGGACAAAGCTGTCATAGGTGCTCCAATATTTACTCGCTTCCCTGCACAGACAATTGACAGGATCTCAGAGGCCTCTAAAGTCAATTTCTTCTTTCCACAGATCAAGGCTTGGGGTCCAGGGAGAGACACTCGCCTAAAGTCATGCAGCTGCATTGGGTTACACGGCAGCTGCAAGAGAGCCAAGGCAAGCTCTTCTGGATAGAATCACTCTCTACTGTGGCATGGCTGTCACTACAGTACCTGGCAAGAAATGTAAAATAAAAAATTCTCTGTGTATACGAACATTTTCATGGCTTCAACAAGATGCTGCATTCCACAAAAGCACCCGTCTAAAGAACACGCTTCAGTGTATTCTTTTAATATCCTCACAGAGTTCTGGAAACATCATGACATTTTGCTGTTGCTCTTTCTTCTTTGTTTTGGTTTTTTGTTTGTTTCTTTGTTTTTAAGATGGGGTCTTGCCATGTAGTCCAGGCTGGTCTCAAATTTTAAATCTTGCTGCCTCAACCTCCTGAGTGCTGAAAATGCAGGCTAGTGCATAAGCCATGCTCATGATTTACTTGTAAAACACTTTGGTGCCCCAAGGGAACTCAGAACAGTCCCTTCAATTTCCATTAATCTCATCCTTCCCTAGCTCCAAAACCCACAAATTTACTTTCTGTCTCAATGAAGTTGCCTATTCTAGTCATTTCAATGAATGGAACTATATAATTTTGTGTCTTACTCCTTTTATTTAGCAAAAATATTTTCAAATGCCATATACAGATATAGGGATCTCTTTTTGGCATGTGTATGTATGTAATGTTTATGTACATATGCTTTTTGAGTGTGGGTAGGCACACACATGTGTGAAAGCCAGAGGCTGACATTGGGTGTCTTCCTCAGTTACTATCCCCACTCTATTACCTGAGGCAGGGTCTCTTGCTGACTCCAGAACTTGCAGATTTGGCTAGTTTCGCTAGCCAGCTTGCCCCAGGGACTCTGTCTCTGTCCCTGGAGGGGACATGCCATACCTGCCTGGCATTTATGTGTGCTCTGGATATCCTCACATTTGCATGGCAAGCACTAAATATTGAGGCATCTTCCTGGTGTCCCCCATTCTATTTTCACTCAGATAACATTCTATTATGCAGATATTTCACACTCTGCTTATCTGTTCATCAATGGGTGGGCCCTTTGGTTGTTTCCATATTTGGGCTATTATCAATATTGCTGCAATGAACATTTGTGAGCAAATGTCTATGCAGACATTTGTTATCATTTCTCTTGGTTAAATGCTGAGCACAGGAGTGGCTGAGTTATGATGTGTGGAATGTTTAAATTTCAGAGTGAGTCGTTTCTTGAAGATCATTATTGGGATCTTTTTTTAATATGGACATAAAGTAAGAAAGTAAACAGCGCACAGTAAATGATGTATGCATTACAAATATGTGTATGTATTTAAACAAGAAGGGAAGTCTGAATTTTCCAAGACACACTATTTATCAATGGTCCCCAGAAGCAGTACTGCTGAGTTCTTTTCTCAGGGCTAAGTGTCTTCAGACTGGAATAGCAATAATTATGCAGAGAGAAGCTGTAAACAAATATGCCAGAGTGGAGCAGGAACAAAACTCGTCCTCTGGCTCGTCAGCTAGAAAGACAGCGAGCAGTTTGGCACCCGACAATGGGATCTGCTGCTTTCATCTTGATGCTACAGATGGTAGAAGTATGATAACCAGTCTGCCACTTCACTGCGAGATCTGCCCGATATAGCACAAACTGTTTCTCTTTGGGCTCATTCTCCAGGATATGTACTTGCACAAAAGCTGATGATTACAGACTACAGATGCTCAGAAAAAGACCTTCATCTGCCAGGTCTTAAATCATCACAAGGCGGAATGCAGAGGTCGATTCAAAATGTGAGTCTTCCCTCTACAGCCATGGAAGAGACAACCGCCAATTGCCTAGCAGCTTCTGGCCAGGTGTACTGCATGCAAATGGCACCGTTCAAACTGAGGCAAAGGGGCTGGTAACACAGAGCAAGCTGATCTCTGTATTCGCCATTTATCTACAGAGCACTTCATTCTGCCCATGTGAACAAACTTTTCCTTCTCAAGTCTGGCAAGTATCACCTTCACTGTGCAACCTTCCCTCACTGCTCTCCATCCTGTGTGCTCCTGTAAACTCCAGACATGGAGACAGACCTTGTTTCCAGCTTTTTATTAGCACCTTTTCCAGAGTTTGAGTGGGAAATGGCCCTGGTCATGCAAATATGCAGAGGTGAGAGGACAACTCGCGGAAGTCCTGGGGACTCTCTCAAGCTGACAGGATTGGTAGCAGGTGCTTGCTGAGCCATCTCATTGTCTCACTGTGTGATGACATTTTGAGGAAGTCTGTGGCAATCTGTATGAATCACAATAGGCTCTGGCTTATTGTCTTGAGTAGGTGCTGTAATGAATAGTTGACTGGATGAGGGAATCTATGTTTAAATTGCCCTAACTTTTGCAACCGGTGCTTAAAATGTTTACAGAATAAGCTCAAATGTAAATTAGTTCCAAGTAAGAGATCACCCAAGAAATATTTCCCTACATAAAAGACCTGGACCATCACCATCAGGTGATGAGACAAGAGTCATAAATGTGACCTCAAGCCCAAGCCACACAGGCCACCTTTCTACTTTCAATACCAGGATTTGGACTTGCTCGATTACAGAGCACAGTTACTCAGGAAAGGGTACATCTGCCAGGAGATAAAATCTTCCCAAGGTGAAAGGAAGGCCAATTCAGAACCTGGGCTTTCAGTCTATACACACACATGCACAAGATGTTGCCAAGCTACTTCAGTAATAGATACCCCAAATCTCTGGCTAGTTTTGTTTTGATTTGTACCCCCACATCTTTCTGGAGTTATTATGAATTGAAATAATTTTTAACATCTCAGTTTCTACAGAAGCTCTTGGTAAACAAACCTATTTGTCTTGGGGGCGGGGGGAATCACCATCTGTTAGACAACATCATCCTTTGAATTGCCCCAAGGTTTAGGAGGTAATGATAAGCAAGGAAGTATCTGACTTACTCAGGCAGACAGCATACAGAATTTGAGCAAAATTCTTACCTACTTGACTGTTACAGTTTGGACCTCAAATGCCTTTTGAAAGTTCCTGTGACTAAATATTGAGTGTAGAGGTAGCAGCAATGTTTAGGGAGTTTGTGGAACCTTTAGGAAGTAGGGTCACTGAAGGGCAGACCTTATAGGTTAGTGGTCCACCTGGGTTCAGTAGACCTCTCTGTCTCATGGCTGGTCCCATGTAACACGCAGCAGGGTCCAACTACCATAGAACCACCAGCTGCCATGTCTTCCCATGATGGATTGAATCCTCCCAAATAATGAGCCAACATAAATCTTTCCTCCATTAAGACTGTTTCTATGAGCTATAAAGTAATGGGTACATTGACAAATTAAAATTTAGTTAGAACTCTTAAAAGTAATGAAACTATAGACTTTCTTGCCCCACAATGAGCTATTCTATTAAAATTTTAAACAACACAAACTAAAATTTATTGTACTCTGAAGTTTTTTCCACTGTTATAGGATAGTTTAGGAAGAGCATATTTTTAAAGATTAAAAAAAAAATTTATGTGTGTGAGTGTTTGCCTGCATGGTAGGTGTACATAGGCATGCTTGGTATCCATGGAGGTCAGGAACACATCTGATCTCTTGGAACAGATGGTTTCTGTTTCACAGATAGTTGTGAGCTGCCATGTGGGTGCTGGGAACTAAACCTGGTTCCTCTGGAAGAGCAGCCAGTGCTCTTAACCACTGTCCCATTTCTCCAACCCCAGGAGAGTTTAAGGATTTTGCCCATATTCAGGAATTTATTGTCACTGTTTCTTCTTCTTCTTCTTCTTCTTTTTTTAGAATTTATATTTTTTCTTTATTTTTTATTTCTTCAAGTTACATCTCAATCGCAGTCCCCTCCCTATTCCCCCCTCCAGTCCCACCCTCCCAACCTCAACCCCCCATCCTCTTCCCTTTTTTTTTTAAGTTTAAGGTATATCTTATTTCCCCCTACAGTTTCCCCTTTCAGTCCAACAAATGGCTCTTTCTCTTATAATAATAAATATAATACAAAACAACAGAGGTAATTAGGCCACAGTTATGAGGGTTATATGGCTTAGCGTACATTCCCAATGTCCAGTCCATATGTATTTGGCACCTGACTTTAACATTCTACTATCTAACCATCTCCATGAGTTTAAAGTTCTATATCTAACTCAACATTCATACTAACTTGCAACACAATTTTAAAAGCATCTTCTTAGATCTATAACACTCTCTTGACTCCTAAACAACTCAAAATTTAATTATGAGACTCTAGCTATCTGTTCTTCAACCACCTCAGAGACCTGAGAGGGTTAAATATATCTGATTTTATAGGAAGTACAGGGCCTGCAGCTTCCAAAACCAAGAAGTGACATACCAGTGGCTGCCTGGACAGTTCCCATTTTCTCTCCATACATTACAGCATGGATCTTCAGTCGTTTGCCCTGTTTCTCTGACAGACATTGATTGTAGAGCAGGGGTTAGGAAGGACTTACCTACCCTGTCTTGGCAGAGCTAGGCTGTCGACTTACCTGCTTCCAGGTTTTGTCCTTTTTGGACAGCATTCTGTCTACGTTGGAGCAAGGGGCTTTTCCTACCAAGAGATAGGCTTGTGACTAATTCAATCATCTCCCACTGGAGATTCTTTGATGCTCATCTTCTACTTGGGGTAGAATAGGGGGTGCTGTCAGGAGTTGATATGTCTCGATATAAAAAAATCTAAAGTTACGAAAACATCTTTGAATGCCATATTCTGCATATCTCTTGAGGTTTTTGAAGAGGCCCTATCTATCTCTTATATTAGGATAAGCAGATGTTGCTTGTCTCTTAGCAGCTTTATTTCTGATTAGCTTAGAGAATAACTATAATAGGCTGTCATAGTACCTAACAAAATGACCGGATGGCATAAATACTAGTTTGAATTTCTTAATTATCCTAAACAGTTTATGACAATTAGTAGTAAAAGGCCGAAACATCACATTTCATTTTTTTTCTTTACCTCCTAACCCTTCCATCCCATTTCTCTGGGGTGGGGTGTCCTTATATAACAGTCCCTCATCTCAGTTAGGAGGTCCTATGAGGGCCAAGAGCCTCTTCATTCATTGGGGGTCTACGAGGCAGTACTACCAGTGAAAAGTGTCTCATTGCCCGGGAGAGAGAACTAAAAAACAAACAAACAAATAAGCAGACAAACAGATAAAAAAGAATAAAAATAAGTAAATAAGTAAATAAATAAAAAATAAAAAGTCTATGTCCAAGTTCCTTTGGTGTGTTAGTTGTAGTATCAATACCTTCTACTATATAGCTAAAATCCTATAAGTGGATAGATGCCATATGCATCCTTCTGAGTCTGGGTTAGCTCACTCAGGATGAGCTTTTCTAGTTCCATCCATTTGGTTGCAAATTGCATAATTTCATTGTTCCTGATAGCTGAGTAATATTCCATTGTGTAGATGTACCACAGTTTTTTAACCCATTCTTCAGGTGAGGGACATCTGGGTTGTTTCCAGTTTCTAGCTATTACAAATAAGGTTGCAATGAACATAGATGAGGAGACTTCCTTATGATTCCGTGAAGAGGCATTTGGGTGTATACCCAGAAGTGGTATGGCTGGGTCCTGAGGCAAAGCTATTCCAAGTTTTCTAAGATATCGCCAGACTGACCTCCATAGTGGTTGGACAAGCCTGCATTCCCACCAGCAATGGAATAGGGTACCCCTTTCTCCACACCCTCGCCAGCATGTGCTGTCATTTGAGCTTTTGATCTTAGCCATTCTGACAGGTGTGAGATGGAATCTCAGCGTCGTCTTGAGTTGCATTTCTCTGATGATTAAGGATGTTGAGCATTTCTTCAAGTGTCTCTCAGCCATTAGGGATTCCTCCTTTGTGAATTCTCTATTTAGCTCTGTCCCCCATTTTTTGATTGGATTATTTGGTTTCTTGGCATTTAATTTCTTGAGTTCTTTGTAGATTTTGGATATTAGCTCTCTGTCAGATGTGGGGTTGGTGAAGATTTTCTCCCAGTCTGTAGGCTGCCGTTTTGTTCGAATGACAGTGTCTTTTGCCTTACAGAAGCTTTTCAGTACCTGGGCTTTCCTTCTATACATACACATGAACAAGATGTAGTCAAGAAACTTGAGTAATAGATAACCCAAATCTCTGGCTAGTTTTGTTTTGATTTGCACCCCCACATCTTTGTTTTTGGGGTTATTCTGAATTGAGATATTATTTCAGGAGACTGGTGCTTTCAGTAACAGGATTTGGACTTGCTTTGATTGGCAACTACAGATACAGATTTGAATCTCTACCTGTTTTAGTAATAGGAAGGTTCAGGGCAGGGAGCAAGATTGCTAGGCAACAAAACAAAGCCACGGACTGTCTTGTGAAACTTTCCCTTCCAGACGACACTGGCTTTCAGCAACTTCCAAGGCCACTTCTTGAAGAGAAGCACATTCATACATATGAATCATGGCTTATAAGTATTTTCAGATACTAAGCCTGAGACGGAAGCAATACCAATTCATATGAGCTTTCTCACTTTAGTGGGAAAGATTATGCGATCCATGGCACTCTATCCTGTTAACAAATATGTGTAGGTTCTTACCATGTGCCTAGCACTGTGGAAAAGAGAGGCAGACACAACTCCTGCCCTCACATAGCATAGGGATAGCAATAGAAGTTGTCGAGCTTTCCTCCCTTCACATTATATGAAATTTCCAACTGATAGGATTTCTAATTTTTGGAGAGAAAAAAAAATAAAATAGCACACTTCATTTTGTAGACAGGACAGCGGGGACCGAATATGAGAAGCATTTCCTGAGCCAGAGACAGGGTGGTGGGGCAGAATCAAACTCCCAGCTCCCGCTTGAGCCCCTCTGTAGTCTCTTCATGTATTGCAGGGGTCTATTTTCAGACATTATTCCAGACGACACGAGTATTTCCTATGTAGAGGTAAGGGAGCCAGGAGTGTAGGCTCAGTGACAGAGTGCTTAGGGTATGTGAAGCCACAGGCTCATTCCTTAGATAAACTGATAAAAACAGACACCAAGCTTGATGCTAGCTAAAATGGCTCAATCCTAGAAAAGGCCTCCATCCACCTTAAAGAATGAAAGGAAGGAAGGAAGGAAAGAAGGAAGGAGGGAAGGAAAGAAGGAGGGAGGGAGGGAGGAAGAGAGGAAGGGAGGGAAGGAGGGAGGGAAGGAAGGAAGGAGAGAGGGAGGGAAGGACTGAGGGAGGGAGGGAGGGAAGGACTGAGGGAGGGAGGGAGGGA
>CAJQZJ010031998.1:5246581-5275959 GCA_907164525.1 Lophiomys imhausi | reverse complement strand
GGACTGAGGGAGGGAGGGAGGGAAGGACTGAGGGAGGGAGGGAGGGAGGGGAGGACAGAGGGAGGGAGGAAGGAAGGAACTACAAGTGTTGATTTTACCCTAGAATCTGGACTGTGATTTCAATGGATTCACCCTAAGAGAGGCAATATGGCATTTTTTTTTAATAGGTCCTGGTTCTAGCCAGAATTTTTTTCTTTTTTGAGACAGGGTCTTATTATACAGCCAAGACTGGCATCAAATTCACAGTCCTCATGGCCTAGCCTCCCCAGGGTTGGGACCACTTCAGAACTTTAAGTTTCAAGAAAACAAAAATACCAGTGTAGAAAATTTGAAGCCAGGTATGGCGATGCATGCCTTTAATCCAGGCACTCAGAGGCAGAGCCAGTGGCAGGTGAGTTAAGAGGCTTGGTATATACATAGCGAATGGTTTTTGGCTACTCAGGGCTACAGAGTGAGACCCTGTGTCAACAAAACAAAAAATCCAAACAAAGAAAGGAAAACCTCAGACTACAGTAGTGGTATTTCACCAATGTCATAAAATTATATTTACAATAGCAAGGAAAAAAAAAGTCACCCAAATGTCCACAGATGAATAAATAGTCATCCATTTGAGAAGTACAGTATATTCATTCATACAATAGACTTTTAATTCAGCCTCAAAAGGGAAGTTAAACTATGTGAAACAAAACGCTCACACAAAAAGGACAACTATTGTATGATCTTGCTTAGTGAGTTATTTAATACAGTCAAACTCATAGAATACATCATAGAAATAACGTATAGACTCATGGTTGTCCAGGGCTAGGAGTATGTGGAAGAGGCTAGTCTATTTATTTATTTAGTTAGTTGTTCTTTTTGTGGGTATATAGTTTCACTTTTACAAGATGAAAAAGTTCTTGAGACTAGTTATACAACAACATAAAAATACTTGAGAATGCCGGGCGGTGGTGGCGCACGCCTTTAATCCCAGCACTTGGGAGGCAGAGGCAGGCGGATCTTTGTGAGTTCGAGGCCAGCCTGGTCTACAAAGCGAGTCCAGGACAGCCAGAGATATTCAGAGAAACCCTGTCTCGAAAAACCAAAAAAAAAAAAAAAAAATACTTGAGACTATAGAACTGAAAAATGATTAAAAGAGTACGTTTTGTTATATGTATATTTTTACCATATATATGGTAATAAATATATATATATATACATATATATTTCAAAGATACAGGATCTGTTACTTACCTCATCGTGTTACTACTTTTTTTTTTTTTTTACAACAGCATTCCTTAAGGTTTCAGTGCTTGATAGAATAGGACCAGGCTCTCTTGGTACTATTGAAAGAAATGAAAAAAATTTCTATGATGTTTTGAGTGACTTTTTAAATTACAAATTGCTATTCTGTGCTCTAAAAATTACATTTGGTTAAGAAGGCAGACGGTGTTTTCTTGTTGGCTGATGCTAGCATTGCAGCACTTTTGTTTTTAGATTTCTCTGGAGAAGGGTCCAGAAACAGAATAAACAGAGGTCATCCCCACTACCTAACAATGACACACAGGAAAGCAGAAGACACATGTCATCAAGTGAAGCCATGGACCATGACTAAAATTTGTTCCACTGTTCAGGTCCTAGACTTACATGCATCTTTGACTTTAGCTGCTACTGAAACTCCTTTCTGTTCGCCAGCACTTCACAGGACATTAATCTGACATGTCTAATAAACCATGGGTCTAAAATAGGGTTGCCAACAAACGCCAGCACAGGTTACTGAGGCTGACAGATGGCATCCTTTTCATTCTTGCTGTCTGTTACTGGGAAGAACAAGATGAACTTCCGTCCTTTAATCCTCGTGGCTTCCACCTCTCAGTCTTGAAGCACATGGCTAATCCACCTCCCACAGCATGCAGTATTAATCAAAAGCAACTAACTGACAATATCAACGAATATTTAAAAATTCACACTAGAAACACATTTATTAGTTGAAGAGCATTTATTACTGTATCTGTTTTATAGTCTTCACTAGCCACTTAATTTTGTAATGCAGGAAGAAACTATGATGAAGACTTCCCAAGGACCCCATCTGATGGGAGACTTGGTAAATGCTGACCACCAAAACAGAGATGAAGAATAAAAAACATTGTTCTCCCAGCTCATTTTTTTTTTAAATGATAAAAATTATTGTGGGAGTAAAAGGGATGGGTTAACACATAGAGAAAGGTTCATCAATTGGTAGCTATCTCTGTTCAGGGAGACGTCACTCTTCATCTCTTGCACAAACTTAAACACCACATAATTCTAAAACACTGGACTTATTACTTCAAACTCCCTTTCTTTACATTAACTTGTTTTCTCCATAAAACTATTCCAGGAGAAGAACCTTGACTTATCTTGCTTTATAGTCTCAACACCCAACATAGAGCCTGACACTAGACACTCACTAAATGATAACTGAATGAAAGAGTCAAATTTTGACATGACAAATACAGAGGTTAGCACGTACAGGACAGACACTTACTTCAATATTAAAAAAAGAAATGAGGCACAGTGGAAACAATTTCTACCCCCAGAACTTTTTTTCCCCAATTTAAACAGTGTCCTTCTGTGCTTTATATTGCAAACAAAAGTGCCTCTAATGCTGAATTGGCCATTATGCTGTCGGGGCTCAAGGATTTGAAATAGCACTGCCACTTTTAGAAGGGAGATTCTCAAGAGAAGATCTCGATTATGTTTTGGGATGAGAAAGATAAATCTAGGAATCTCTGGAAACTGATGGAACTGATATTGAATTTCCTTAATGTATTTAAAAACTATTCAATAACGAGGAATGTGGGCTTCCCCCTAAGTCAGCTAAGCAATTTCAAATTTACAGCAGTATAAGATGGAGTACAGAATTTATTTCCAAAGGCAGAATAAAAAACAACAACATAAGTTCAAGTTCAGCTGACCTTGATGAGAAGGCTGGAAATCAGTTGCTGAAATTTCATGGTTTCTATGTGCCACCCCACCACTATACTGAAACAAAGCTGTCTTGGGGGGGGGGGGGCGGACCCACCGTCATTTGCAATTGCAATTTACCCTTAAACTACCCAAGTCTGCAACCAGTTAGGGCTTCCCCAGCAATGCAGTAGGGTAAAATTTAAAGACTACTCTGAACAAAAAAGTATCCTTTAAAAAGTAAACGCTACTAATTGAGAAGAGTTGCTTAAATGAAAATAATGAAATATAACCCAAGAAAGACAAAGACAAAAGACAAATGTTTGTCCTAGAACTTAATATTTAGAATCAAGCCGTTTTTACCAGCAGTTTTTTAAAGATGGAGATTTTTAAAAATTTCAAGATATATTTTCAAATTACAGAAAAAAAATCCTTCCTACATACAAAGTTCCAAGAACAAGGGCAAAACAAGCATAGATCTCAAACGGAAAAACGAAATCAACGAAAGAGCATTTTACAGTTAATTGTCTTACCTCCAGCAGGTTTATTTAGAGCTTGGTTAGCATAAAACGGAAAGGGAATCCCTTTTGCCTGCCTCTTTCTTACCCCCTTTCCTAAACCGGGCTTCTAATCTCTCTGCTGGTCCAATTGATAACCTGGGAAATGCGCCGCCCGCAGAGTGAGTGCCTGGAGCAGGGGGACAGTCCCTCGAGTGGCCACCCCTTCCTCCCTCCCTTTTGGTGACGCTCCACTTCCTGTTAGGCAAAAAGGCATTCCCGAGAAGCTCAGTTTTGTAGTTTCCAAGCCAAGTCCCAAAGCCAGACCCCTTTTCCCACTTTCCCCTCCTAGGTAACAACTTTTAATCATTCAGGTGATGGGCTAGCTGACCTTGTCTAAACAATCCTCCAGAAAGATGCGGGAGTGTGTCCCTCTACCAGCCGAGGCCCGCAAGGCTCAACCTTAAGGTTCCTCGCCCTGGTGTCCTACGCGGCAGCTGGTGGCTGCGCCTCCTGAAAAGAACCGTAGTGACTGCTACTGTCCTGGGGTGACAAGGATGCTAAAGGAACGTATATGCGTTTGTCTTCAGATCTGCAACCAGCTGCCGGGGGAGAAAACGCATGAAGAGGGCCTCAAGGCCATAGTCTCCATGGCCCTCTTCCCAAAGGACTTCTTTTAAATACCTTTAAGTGTTTCTTTTGCAAGGCACTCAAGGATCGGTTTCCGCAGGTAGGGTGCACTCCCTTAGCGTTGACCTCGCGAAGGCATCCTTGCACATCCCGCGCAGTGGTGGCGTAGCACGTGGACGCCCGGGTCCTTACAGTGATGCTGCCTTAAGGCACCGCGGGGATTTGGGGTCCTCAGGGGTTAATTCTGAAGGGGCAGGCGCGGACTGCACTGCATCCGGGAACGTTGGTGGCCGGCGATCCGGGTGGGTGACAGAGAGAGCCCTGAACTAGCCATCTACGTCTGCAGAGCGCCAGCTGGTGGGGGGGGCTCAGAAGATAGGATCCCCGGTCCAGCCAGAGATCCCCAGGCTTATAGCTCCGACTTTCCGCAGCCCTCCACAGCCCCGCCTCCTCCTTCCATAAGCCCCGCCTCCTCCCTCCATAAGCCCCGCCCTCGCCCTCGCTCCCACCCCTGCCTCTGGCTTTCCCGTCCCAGGACGCGTTGCGCGGCCCGGGCCGGAAGTCCTCGAGTTCCCGGGTGTGTGTCTGTGACTGTGTCTCGCGGCACTGCGCCGCTGTGGTCAAGCGCTTAGGGGTCCGCGTCTGTAGAGTCACTGCTGTCACTGCCGCCACCATAGCGAGTCACTTCTAGAGGGACGGAGGCCCGGCCCTTCGCCGGGTGGAGAAGATGTTGCCCCTGTCCATCAAGGATGATGAATACAAACCACCCAAGTTCCATCTGTTCGGCAAGATCTCAGGCTGGTTTAGGTGCGGGGTACTGTGTTTGCTTCGGAGGGGGCTCCCCGGCAGGAGGAGACAAAGCTGGGAGCTAAGGATGGCCTAAGGTCCAGGGAGCGTCACCCTCCTTCTGTAGTAGAAGGAGCATGTGAACTGGGTGGGTCTTGAAAGGGGGAACCCGGATTTCAGGGTCCCGGCTCCTCGCTTGGGTCCTGCCTGCTTCTAATCACCTGTATCGTGCCCAGGTCCATCCTGTCGGACAAGACATCCCGGAACCTGTTTTTCTTCCTGTGCCTGAACCTCTCTTTCGCTTTTGTGGAACTACTCTACGGCATCTGGAGCAACTGGTAACCAAAGGGGAAGATGGTTGGGGCGGAAGCAGAGGGTGAGGGAAACTAGCTACTATTTGCTTAGTGCCACGTAGCTCCTTACCGGTAGGTTCAGGTCTTACCTTTTCCACTACCACTTTTGCTGAGTTGCTCTCTCATAGCCTCACCATCGGAGGGTGGGCTGCATTTCTATGATCTAGGCCTATATATAACATATAGCCTCTTTGATTGTCTGCAACTCCATCAGGATTGACAGCCCCCCCCCCATTATTTTAGGCAGATGGAATGAATGAATCTCTTCTCTAATTGCCTGACCTAGCCATGCCTCAGGAAAACTGGGAGGATCCTGTTAGCTAACTTCCCTGTGGGTGTGACATTTTTTGGATCTCACCCTTAAGATTCTGAGAGGGAAGATCTGAACGGCCCTGTTCAATTTATGATTGTCTTTGACTTTTGGAGAGATTTGTGAAGAGACCATTGGCAAAGCACATGCTGTTCTTTTTTAGGGTGAAACTGTCTCATGATTTTCCTCTTGTCTTTACTGCAGTAGAAAATCCCATACAGTTTTCTGAGAGTGCCTCTTAATTTGATGGCTTTTGGGGTCACCTTCGGGTTTTTTGTTTTTGTTTTCTGGAGTCATGATTTGAGTAGAGGAGAGTCCAGTGTTGCTAAGGAAATAAAGTCACTAGTATTTAAGTTTTTGATGGGGGATAACTTCTGGGCTTGTGAAATTGCTCTGCAAATAACAGAATGAGCACACTTCTCAAGTGTGCTAACTCCATCTCTACATTTTATTCCCTTTTAAGAATCTGCCAAGAGAGGGGCTGGAGTTAAAAGTGCTTCCTATTCTTTCAAAGGATCAAAGTTTAGTCCTCAGTACCATATCTGGTGCCTCATAACTACCTCTATGCAACTCTAGGTTTAGGGAATCTGACACCCTTCTCTTCTGGACCTCACAAGCACCCGCACACATGTGGCAGACACAAACACAGACAGACAGAAAGATAGGCACCAGTGGGTTGGGGAGTGGCACACACATACACACACACACACACACACACACACACACACACACACACAGGCGAACGTACATAAAAACAAAATGTTAAGAAAAAAGAATCTACTAAAGGTTGGGGGATATAACTTCCCCAGAATCTTCGAGGGCAAATTATATAGTCTTAGATTAACCTGTGCCATTTATGGTTTATTCTTTGTTACTTCTGTTAAACTAACTTGGTCTCTGTCTTTTAAAATCCATTTTCAGAGAGGAAAAAGATAATAGTCTTTGGTCTCCAGCTCTGTTGAGTTTGGACAAAAGTAATTGTTTCCCCAGGTACTGTGACATCTGTCCTCTGCTGCACACCTCTGATCCCAGCAGTTAGGTGGCAGAGGCAGGAGAATCTCTCTTAGTTTGAGGCCAGCCTAGTGTACATAGTTAGGACTAAGAGACCTTTAACAAACAACAGCAAAACACACACACACACACAAAAAAAACAAAAAACAAAACCAAACCTTCAGTATGTAGTAGATTATAAAGATGATTGATTTTGTTATTGCTTGGGTACAAAACTCAAGTGGACATCATTAAATTTTGATGTATTTAATAACCATTTTGGTTCCCTTGATAATTGTGTGTATATTTCGAAGGATACCTCATAACAGATTTTTTAGTCTCATAAAGTTAATGCCCTTCATTGTATCATATGTGTTGAAAGCAGTATAGTCTTAACTTATATTTAAATTTAATACCTTAATTATGAATATATACTGTTTATAATATATTTCACATTTTCCTCTTTCTATAAATTCTGTCATAATTTTGAAATATATGCTGCTTATTCAATGACTACATTGCAGCATATATACACTTAGTTTCCTAGTTGCTTTATAGTGCTACATACTATATTTCATTATGACCTTTCATTGGGATAAATCACTTCATGGAATACCTTGTCTAGGGATTCATATCTTAAGTGTCTGAACCACGTGTTTCATGGCAAGTCGACCGTGTAGAACCTTTCTGATCTGTAGAGATCACTTAAAGTACCTTTCTTATTTGTAGAGATCACTTAAAATGCCCAAGGTGTTTTTAAGTATACATTATTGCATGAGGAAAGCATTCGTGCTCCATGACTTGTTATCTGCCCTTAGGTGATTTGCTCTTTGGCTTTTGGGTGACTTTCTGCTGCCCTCAGGTGACTTGCTCTTCTCTACCCTAATGGTTTATCCTCTTATTGTGTTGTTAAATCCTTCAGACTTGACATGCAGCTTTGTCACCTGTTGTGCTGCAGTCATTTATCTTGTACCCATGTATATCAAGTACTGTATCCACAGTTGCTTATTCCCCAATATTGATTTGAGTCAGTGGATATGAAACATAAATCATTTGGTGCTTGGGAGGATTTAGAACTTTGTTGGGGATTGCTGTAGGCTTGCCTACCATGTGCTGGCCCTGAATTCAGTCCCTAGCACTGCCAAATACACACCTACGCACAGTGTTGTAAGCCTGTAATCCCAGTATTTTGAAGATAGAGGCAGGAAGTTCAGAAGCTAAAGATCATTTTCAGCTACATTCTGAATTTTAAAAATTTTTTTTCAGTTTTTTTTAATTGATCATTTCTTTATGATGTTGGACTATCTCTGTTTATTTCTCACCTAAACCCACTTTATCTTGGTCATTTCTATGTTTGACTTCATTCTTTAAAAGTAAGTTTTAAGTTGTTGAACATGAGAGATCAAACAGTTGTTTTTCCCAACATAAGGGATTAAACCATGGATAAAACATTCCTCTGACAGAGAGTCAAACATTAGGTAGAATTGCAGCAAATATTCAGTTGTTCTGGTTTTATTTCCAGGGCCTCCATTTTCAAATACAAGCTTGATTATAATTGGGCTGTGTATTTGATAATGAGCAGGTTCTTCGGTGGAGGAGCTCTTATGTGCCCTTACTCCCTTTCAACTAGACCATACTTTACTTAAAGCTCTGTACATGTGCCATGTGTTACAGTGCCATAGTCAGGCATCTTGGCACTTGGCACGAAATAGGGGCTTAATATGTATTTGCTGAATGAAAGAACGAGTGACTGAATGAATGTATGGATTCATCTGTCTATACTACTGACTCCTCTGTCGGGAAGCAAAAACATCAGAAAACAAAAGTTAAGTTCCTTTCTTTGGTTCTTAGAAGTTGGGAAGAAAGTGTAGGAATACTAGCTGTGTTTTTTATTTCCTTCGAGAATTCTTTTCTTTCTGGTATTTTCTTTCTTTTTTTTCTTTTTATTTAAAATGGATTTTTCTCTCTCACATAATGTAATAGTGATTGTGGTTCCCCTCCCCCCTACCTTTCAGTTTCTTCCTACTGCCCCTGCCATCTGGATCCACTTACTTTCTGTCTCTCATTACAAAACAAACAGGCTTCTAAGGGGGTAATAATGAAATAAAATATAAGACAAAACAAAAACCAAGACATTGGAATTGGACAAAACAAGGAGGAGAAAAAGAGCCCAAGAGAAGGTACAAGAAACAGAGACTCACTCAAGAATCCCATAGAAACACTAAACTGGAAACCATAATATATATGCAAAAGAGCTGGTGCAGACCCGTGCAGGCCTTGTTAATTTTCATTCATTTATGTAACAGAATATTTTTATTTAAAACACTTATATTTATTAGTACTTAACAAATATCTATAAAATACTTATATCCTATAACCTAATACCTAAGATCGAAAGCCTAAAACCTATAAACACTTAATATCTTAAAATATTTAATCAACCCCACTTTAATTTTTTGAAAGGATATTAAAATTCTCTAGTGAAAGTTCATTCGGGCATCTTGGTTAAAAGTACAGCTCTGGCAATTATGGCAGAATTATCTTCAGCTTGGCTTAGTTCCTTCCGGGCCTAGCTTTGCAGGTTTGTGCGATCAGTTCCACAGTATTATCCTTTCATGCATTATTCACTGATCATGATTTAAAGTCTATAATAGCAATTCCTTGGTGTCCACCAGTCTCAACTTTCTCCTCCGAGGGAGCTCACTTCAGGCTTCACCGGTTCCTTGGCGTACCTTATGCAGTTTTGATTCTGCTGCCGACCGCAATCAGTTCCATGTCTTAGAATTCCTTGCCCCCGCTATTTTATCATGGCCTCAGGGTATAAGACCTACATTGCTTTGTATCCAGTGCATTCATTCCTTTTCTCCATCATGTGGCAAGAGAGTCATGTGAAGCCCCTAAGAATTCCATGAGACAACCCCCTATAGGGCTGTCTTCTGAAATGTCCTGTGGATTCTCAAACTCTGGGGAAAACTTGCAATTCCCTCAACTTTTGCGGCTTTGTAGCCATGTCTCCACTGGGCGCCCTTCGCAGGCCTCTGTCAAATCTGGACTCTGCCCATTTTGTAAGGCTCTTAGCAGCTGAACCCAATTGTTAGCCATAAACCCTGTTTTTAGTCCTTATGCTGCCATGCCAGGTGCCTCCAAGTACCAGGTTGATTTTCCTGCCCTTGAAGAATTCTACTCTAATTCTAACCTATTACACATTTATTGTTGAGCAACTACATAATCTCAAGGTAATATAAGAATGTAGTTTTGTATCATCAAGGCTATCTTTTTCCAAGTTACAGGAAAAAAAAAATGTGACAGTTGTTTAAACAGACAGCGTCTTTTTTCCAAGATGGTTGGCAGAATTCCACCTCTCTCTTGCATCAGAAAGCCTGGAGTGAGAAAGAGGCAATGTACATATATGTATATATGTGTGTGTGCTTGTGTGCATTGTCTTATATAGACTTATCTGGGTGCTAACACTTAATGCTTTTCCTCACACTTTTATCACATGGTCATGCCTAGAAGCAATGTGGTTTATTCCAGGAAACCATGTAGACTGATGGACGCCAAGGCTTTCCTACCAAGGGAAAGGATGTATGTACTGGAGAAAGAGAGAAATGCATGTAACGTAGGAAGTCAGGGTGCAGTGTTTCTGTTTTCTTCCTTTCAGAGTGACAGCCAGGCTTGCAGCACCTTTTATCTGAGTTGCGTGGTGACTGACCACCCTCCACCCTCATATATTCTAGTATGCTGTTCTGTTTGCTTTATGTGTTCATGTTCTTCTGCCATGCATTTGCTTCAGAACTTAAATTGAAAAGAACTTAATTTCAATTGTATCATCTACTGCTGTTGGAAATAGTTTCACTTAGACACTGAAGACGCTCATGAAACAAACTGTAAAGGTTGATGTTTCTTTTTTAATAAATATTTGTTCTAAAACCGCTTAAGGGTATATTGGGGGTTGATTTGCTCTTGTTTTTATGTAATGTGTATAAGTGTTTGCTAAGCCATTCCTTGGTGAAAAGTGCTCTAATTAATCACATATCTTTGTATTATATTAAGATTTAATGATATTTTAGTCTCTCATCAAGCTTTCTCGTTTTATATGACAACAACCAGCTGTGGTGAAGTTCGTATAGTTTTATTTTTCCACCTTAAAAACTTAGGTAAATATTTCATTTTGAAAAATTAAGGATCATAGAATGGCATGGAATTGTAAACTATTTCACTACAGTTCATTAGATTATTAGCTTTACTAATGTCAGGATTCTAATAATGTTCTGGTTTTTAAATGTGTTTATGTGTGTGAATGCACATGTGTGTGAGTGTACCTGTGATGGTCAGAATTTGAATTTAGTAGCTTCCTTGGTCACTTTCCACCTTATGTTGTGAGACAGATTCATTGCCAGACTAGTTTCCTATTTTCTTGATAATGAATTAATAGTTAGCCTTCCTATTCTACATTATGGAAATCAGCTGGGCAGGGGTCTGTGATATATGATAATCTCTTGTCTTCAAATGTGAATTAATATTTAACAACCACTATAAATAGACTCTTAGCTCCATTACAAAGTAGACCTGTTAAACTTTTGTGATCAAAAATCTTAAGGATTCGTACATAGTATAATGAACCTCATGTACCTATAACCCATCTTTACAGCCCACAACTTGTTTCACTATTCGGTCATCCATGGCCCACTGCTGGATTGACATAAACAGATGCAAGATCCAGTCTTTTCATATTTGCTTAGAGATGATTCTTTAAAAATGAAAGCCACGCCTTAACAGTTTCTAAATGCTAATATGTCCTTTATTATCGCATACATTCTTTTTACATTATATTATACAGAGAAGAATCTAGATAAAATCCATACATAGTGCTTCTTTGGCTGAGATGGGAAGATCTTACATCACTTAAAATTGATAGGTTTTTCTTTTTGTCTTTGTTTTTACAAGTGGATCTTAAACATACTCTTTTTTAACTTTTTTAAAAGCTAAACTAAGCCAGCCTTAGACTCCCCAGTGCCAGATTATAGATACATGCTACACTCCTAGTGTTAGATAAAACTGTTTTCAAAAGTTCCCTTCCAGCCCTCCTCTTCTCCTTCTTCCTTCCTTCTTGTCTGTTCTTTGCAGACAGGAAAATATTGAAGCCTAGGGTAGCCTAGTACTCATTAAGTGGCCCACTAGACTCACTCATGGGGTTACTCTTGCCTCAGGCTCTTGAATGCTGGGACTACAGGTATGACCCGTGCTTGGCTTCAATGTTGCTTTTGTCATGTAAGGTCTTTTCAGATCCCGTTTTATTTAAATGTTTAGGATCTCTCCTTTATACTACAGGAAGTCTCTCTTATCAAAATGTCTTTAGAACTAGTCATATAAAAACATATCATAGCACTTTTTAAAAATAATTAATGTTTAACGAGGAATCCAAAACAAATATGCTGATTGTGGGAACTCATTTTTCCTTATTACATTTTACTTCATGTGCAAATCCATAATCTTAGGTAATATCTATGCCACCTTTATCTTTTATTTACTTTGTTTTTTTCAAAGATTTTTATTACATTTTATTTGTTGTGTGTGTGTGTACAGACATGCCTCTGTGCACACATGAAAACCAGAGGATACCCTATGGGAGTCAGGAGTCAGCTCTCTTTCCACCGTGTGGATCCTGGGTCTTGAACACAGGTCTTCAGGCTTGATGTCAGGCACCTTTCCCTCCTGAATTGTCTCACCAATCCCTACCTTTATACTTGAAGAACTTTGTGCCGTACAGTCCAAATGAGAATTCATAGTGAGCAAGCATGCTGGCTATTACTGGAGGTGAACAGTGAGGTTCACATCTTTGTACCAGTATTTTTTGCAGACAATGAGAACTAGAGGCTTTTCCTGTGTTTATTTACTCGTCTGTTGCTAAGTGACTTCCACATCATGGCCCTAGGTTCGGAGAGAAAGCTTCACACCATCTGCTGTAAGAGAACATGGTGCTCTTCCATTTCAGAAGAGGAAGTAGTTTTTCAGGTTGGGTTACATTTTATTAAATGCTAAAAAATACACCCTGGGAACATAATGCAGTGATAGAGTCCTGGCACCATAAAAATAAATACAAGTGAATAAATAAGTATTAAAAAGAACTCAGTTGCTATATCTATAAAATTTACTTTTTTGTTTTTCCCTTAAGGCAGTGTTTTATGTCCACTAAATACATAGGAAACAAGTTTTCTGGAAAAAAATAGCTTGCTGGGGTTCCTATAAAAGCACTACAAATTAAGTGGCTAGCACATGAGAAGTTTCTAGTCTCGCAGTTGGGAGGTGTGTCTGAGTTCCAGGTGTCCATGGGGGTGGTGCTCTCCGAGGAATCTGGGGAAGAACCTGCTCTCACTTCATTCAGGTGCTTTGCTGGCGATCCGATCTGTGACATCTCATTGCTTGTGGAGCATTATCGTCAGCTCTGTCTTATCATCCCTCATTTTCCTCTGTGTGTGTGTCTTCCAAATTTCTAGGTCTTTTAAATAAAGATACCAGTCAAGACCCACTTATGATCCCCTCCTAACCAAGTATATCTGCAGTGAGCCTGTCTAAACAAAGCCACATTCTGAGGTACTGAGAGTTACACTTTAACATGGGACTTCCGTGAGGAGAGACACGGTCCATGACAGTGTTTTATTAAATGAATAGGTAGAGATGATAGAAAGCATCCTGTTTTAAAGACTGACTTACGGTGTGGTAAAAGCCATATAGAATAAAACTTACACATTAAGAAATAAAAATGTGGGCTGGGCATGATAGCTCACCTCCTAATTGCATGTAACCTCCTGATTTCTGAAGATGTAGAATATATAGACTGCATGCAACTATGGGGAAGTTATCTTCCTTGCTAGAGTGAGAGGTTTTGGTGTTGTAGGAGTAATCTTGGGGTTACCCACACTTGAGCAAGAAAGCCCTCACCTATGGTTTGCAATAAATGAATCATTGGGTATTTCTTTTAATTACTAATAAAGTCATTGGCTCCTCAAATTGAACTTAGGTAGCACTGCACTTTTGTTTGTTGTTGGTGCCGTACAAGGAGGAGGCATGTCTCCTCTGTGGAAGTGCTTTCCCAACACTTGGCTGAATTTGGGAAGAGCTATGGCGTCGGTCTTGCTGAGCTGAAGCTAAGCTGCTGAGGGTTATGCATCTGCAGGAAGATTCCAGTTATGGCTGTATTCTCCATGTGTGAGGGGTTGTGTGCCCCATTGCTGTAGCAGCAATCAGTTTCCTGTATAAAGGAGGAAATAATTGTAGCAGGAAAGGGACTTAAGGCTAGCCCATCTGGGTTACCTTGGATTAGCATTTGGAAAGAAAAATGAAAAAAAAGGATGAAGTTGAAGTGTCGGCTTGCCATTTCTTAGGGCTGCAAGGAATAGAGGTAAAGGTAAAGAGAATACAGCTCAGGTCTATGGTCTTTCTGGGATCCAGAACCTTGGAACTCAGGGGAAGAGTTGGGGAGTAAAGAGTTAAAACTCAAAGTGAAAGTGAGATGTGCTGGACAAGACCCAGTTCCCCAGCTAAGACAATTTTCACCAGGAAAAGTGGATTCAGAAGTGTGAGCTTGGGACTGGGACAGGGCTTTGGTGGCTCTGTTGACTTTCACTGTACCTGCTGCTGTGGAAGGAGCTTGGATGGATGGAAACCATGACAACCATTTCCTTGACAAGGTGGCCCAGCTCGAGCCCTGCATTGGTCTCTTGTTTATGTGGCGGTTATTTCTGAGCCTTAGATTTAGTTCAGTTGGCCTCTGCCTTTATCCCAGCACCACTATTTTGATTAATGTAGCTCTGATGTTACATGAAACTGGGAAATACAAGTCCTCCATCTTTGCCCCTCTTCTGCAAGAATATTAATTGTTTATGTAGAACCACTGCTTTTTTTCTATGAATTAAAAGTTTTTAGGTTTATTTATCTTACATGTATGAGTGTTTTGCCTGCATGTGTGTATGTGTATCACATGCTTCCCTGGGAGAGGTCAAAAGATGAGGTCGGATCCCCTAGAACTGGAGTGGTTATGAGTCATATGTGGGTGCTGGGAACTAAACTCAAATCCTCTGAGAGAACAAATGGTTTTTACCGCTGAGCTATCCAGCCCCCATTCTTTTAATAAGAATTTTAAGATTGGTTTGACACTCTCTCGATAGGTAATAAACTGGAAATGCAACTCATTTGGCCAAGTATCGCTCTCTGAGTTCTTGCTGATGTGTCACGTGTACTGAAATTGAAATAGGGCAGAGATTAACGCTGTCCCTGCACAAAAATGACTCACACCTTCACGAAGCTTTGTGAATGTAGAGTGTAGGTCAGTGGGAGAGCATATATTTCGTGTGTCTGAAGTATGGGTTTAGTCACAAATACTAAAACAATTTTTTTGGTCTTTTGATTTATAAACATAAAAATTTTCCCATTTATTTAAGTAATCTTTAATTTCATTAATATTTTATAGTTTTCAGAGTGTTTATCTTTTAAAATGTTAATTTTTCTTTTGAGTGCTGTTGTAAATGGAAACTTTCAATTTAACTTTTGTTCTTTGTTACCATGAAGGAATGTAAACCGGTTGATGTTTACTTATCCTGAAAGATTACTGAGTTATTTTATTAATTCAAACAGGTTTTTTTTTTTGTATATTCCTTAAGATTTTGTATATGTAAGATAATAGCATCTGTAAATATAATTTTACTTCTTTCCTCTAATCTGAGGAAATTTGATTTCATTTCCTACCTTATTGCCCTGTTTAGACTCTACAGTAAAATGATAAAGAAAATGAAAAGGGACATCATTGTCATGTTCTTGATCTTTTGGGAAAACATCTTTTCACGATTAATTAATTAGTCAGTTAATTTTACTGTTGAAGATTGACATCAGTTATGTAATTTTGTAGCCAGCATACAGAAAGTTAAAGAGATTCTTTGTATTTTAAGTTTATGGTTATTTTTTATCACCAGGGGTGTTACATTTTATGCAATGTTTTTCATTTGTTACAATTTTTGTTCTTTATTCATATGATACATTACAATGATCAATTTTCATATATCAAATGATCCTTGCATTCTTGGATTTAGTTAGTCAGTCAGGAAGTTTTACTCTTGAAGTGTGTTACTGGATCTGCCTGCTGGTGTCTTGATGAAGGTTTTTAGATTCATATTTACAAGAGGTACTGGTACACAGTTTCATCTGGTTTTGGTATTAAGTTAACACTGGTCTTATTCTAGGGAAGTATTCCCTTATTGTCTGTTTTTTCCAAGTGTTTGTGAAAGAATGATATGTTTCTAAGTGCTTGTGAATTAGTGAAGCTAGCTGTTGGCAGTTGTTGCTGCTGGAAGCTTTAATACAACTAAGTCAGTCTTCTCTTACCATAGGCCTCAGATTAACTTTCAGACTAATTTATGAGACTAGTCACCTCTCAGTACTTGTTTTTAGATAATTTGTTGACATATGGTTCATAATCTTTCCTTTTTATTCCTTTCAGTTCTGTAAAGTTAACAGTGCCCCTCTTTATTCTTGATTTTAGTGGTAAGGATCTTTGGTTTTGTTTTTGTGTTTTTTTTAATATAGATTCTCACTGTGTAGCCCAGCTGGCCTCAACTGCCCCCTCAGCTTCTGATTTCCAGGATTACAGGCTCACGCCTGGTGCTACAGTCTTTGTCATGGATCAGTTGATTTACATGTTGCCAAATTTTTTTGTGATTGTTAAACAATCAACTTTTGGTTTTGATGGTTTCCTTAAAAAAAAAAATCCTCAGTTGTCCTTAAAGATAGTAGAAGTAAGTAATTTGAACATGTTGCCATATTATGTTCTGACTTGGATCATTTCCAGCAAGAATAATCTATGATTCTTATCATTTGTTTCCTTTCTATTAAGTTTACTTCTTTTCCCTTTCTCTTTGGTGTTCTGTGTAAAGTATGTAGGGTTTCCTCCTTACCCCTGTGGGTACTCATTAATTATCCTGGATTATGATTCTCTCTCTTTCAGAAATTTTAGATAATCCTCACCTACTTCATTTGATTCTTTCATGGAAAGTTTCTGTCTATGAAAATTCTTTTGTTCATGAATGTTCTACAGCTCCATATAATATCCTTTAACACATTATTTTTGTATTTGTGTTTGGTCTGTGCACCAGATGCATGCCTGGTACATACAGAGGCCAGAAGAGGGTGTTGGATTCCCCTGGATCTGGAGTTACAGGCGGTGGTGAGCCACTGTGTGGGTGATAAGAACTTAATCAGGTATTTTTAACCTCTGAGCTGTCTTTCCAGCCCCTAATCATACTTATTTAAAAGTTTTCTGATAGTTCTAACATCGTGCCATTTCTGGTTCTTACTCTGTTGTTTGGTTTAGTTCTTTACAGGGAGTCTTTGATAGTGTTCCTCATCTTGTCCTTTTGTGTATTTCACATAATTATTGTTTATGTGATAAATACTTAGTACTTATTGAGTATTATATTTAAAATAAAGTCTGAGGTTTGCAGTTTCTATGTCCAGAGGTGGCCCACCTGTTTGCCTTCTTGACTGTTACTGCGGTAGGGCTTGAAGCTAGTGTTGGTCTTTGAAGCTAGGTGGGCTAGGTTTGAATTTGGGGGTTTGTTTTCGCTGATGGATTTCACTAAGTGACATTCAGTTTTCCTGGAGGTTCCAGCTGACCTGTGCTTGTGGAAAGTTTAGAGTATTAGAGTGTTACAGCGTTTTCCATGATACTTGATTCGTTCTCAGCTCTCAGCAGGTCTGTGCCTGCACCCCAGCCAGATCTCTCTGTGGTCTTGGTAAATTCTATTGCCATGTCACGCGCTTGGTGAAGACATGAGGATGCATTCTACTTCAGCGTTAGACTCCGGTTGTCCTGGTTCAATGAGTGTCAGAGTTCATTTGTTCTTTCTTTATTTCTTTTCAAGTGAAGAGTAGAAGTTTGTTGAACTTGTCCTTTTGGAGGTTGTGAAGTCCATTATGAAGGGTCTGGCATCTGGTGAAAGGGCCTTCTAGTTGTATCAGCACGGAGAGCATCACAGGATGAGACAGAATTGCTGTCTCAAGAAGGGTGTTCTTCATGTTCCTACATCTCCTCCTCATCCGGTCTTCCCTGTGCAACAGAGTCAAAAGCTGGGAGAGGGATGGTTCATAAATAACAGAATTCCGGCTAAGGAGACTGCTCAGTGCTGCTCTTGCGGAGGACCCAGGTTCATTTACCAACATCCACATGGCAGCTCCTAACTGTCTGTAACTCCAGATCTAGGGATCTGACACTATTCTGACCTCCATGGGTATCAGGCACACATACACATGGGTACACATGCATACATACAGGCAGTCACACACATAAAATAAAACAAATAAATCTTAAGAAATAATAAAGATAGCAGACATCTTTTGCCCCAGGGCGAGAGCCTCCCTCCACAGCTGCAATGCTTTTTTCTACCCTTCAACATTTGGCTTTGCTTGTAACTGGACAGTGAGCAGTTCCCAGCCTGCTGCAGCCATGTGTTTTTACCATTCTCAGCAGCACTGGACTTTTAGTTTATAGGATCTTTCTGTGTGTTGTATTTCAGTGCTGCTGAGATGGATGAACCTTAGTTTTTAGGGAGAATGGTTTACTGTTTGCTTTGTATTATAATGTATCGCTATATTTGTTCTTTTTCAGCCTAGGCTTGATCTCCGACTCCTTCCACATGTTTTTTTGATAGTACTGCCATATTGGCTGGATTGGCAGCTTCTGTTATTTCAAAGTGGAGAGATAATGATGCTTTCTCTTATGGGTAAGACTTTAAAATACTTTTCTTGGACTATAAGATACACAGAAAAATATACAGTTCTTAAGGTAATGTATTTTACAAGTTGAATTTACTTGTGTGATTTGAACTCTTGAACACCCCTCAGGCTTCTTGTGCAGCTCCCTCAGGGTTACCTTTTAACTTCCTGGGTTAGATTTGCCTGTTTAAAAGTATATGACGGAAAAAAAAAAAAAAAAGTATATGACGGAAGGAGAGGAAAGGGGGAAATGATGTAATTAATTATGTTATAATCTCAAAAATAAAAGAAATAGTTTTAAATCGTAAGAATATATGATCAGAATCTATAACGTAACTTTATTCATATATAGAATCTTTTGTTTGGCAGATAAGCCCTTAGTTTTACCAAAGGAATCTAGGAGATACATTGTTGCTGTATTTTCCTGATAGCCCTTTTTTTTTTTTTTTTTTTTGACAAAGAAAATCATATGAAACCTATTGTTTTTTTCCTTTTACTGAACTTTGCTGCTATGTATTTAAAATTATTTCATTACTTGGATTTCTTTGTCTTTTTAGCTTTGCTCTTATGTGTGGTGATTCCCATCTCTGATTTGTACACTCAGCCACATAGTATGCAAGAACCTTTGATGAAGCAGATTAGAGGCAGAATTGGCTTCATGCCCCCACTGGCTGGGGAAGCAATGAGTGTTTCATTATTTGATCTGAACTTCCTGATTTTTCCTGTTTTGAGCTTGTAGAACATGTCTTAGTATAATTCTGTTCGTGTGTAGGCAGTGATGAGAACTAACATCCCTTTCCGTCTCTGTCCTGTGTGGTCATTCCTTCCCTGCTAACCTCTGCCTCTTCTGCTCCCTTAGGGCTTGCTCACATCCACTCTTCACCTGTACTTCCTTGCTCTAGCTCACTGGGTCTCCGGACTCCCGCTTTCCCTGCCCATCCCCTCCCTCTAGGCCTGTTTCCTCCACAGCTTTTCAGTCTGTGCTAATACTTGTACCCTCATCTTGATTTCGCTGAAGCGTTCACACCAGAGACATGCTGAGGTAGTCTGCTTTCACAAATTACATGTCTTAATTCTAAGAGTCACTGTGTTCAGGTAAACATAGTCATCTGTGATCATTTGTCTAGTTTTTCTTCTTTCATTTTAAACCTACAGCCAGGTTCAGTAATATACTAAAGCTAGTCCAGGAGTTGATGAGAATGCACGGAACGTATCTATCAAGAACTAGAAATTAGAAGCCAAAAGATGCCTAAAATTTCTTGCCTTTGATCTTGAAATTCAGTGAATTAAGGATAATGGGCTTTCTTTTGAACATTAGCTATGGGGCTAGAGGGAGAGATTAAAAGAAAATGTTCTTTGGTTTGAATAATCCTGCTGATTTACTAGATAACAACTTTTTTGTGTAAATTATAGAAAACTGGCTATATATTTATTGAATTTAGTAAACTTTTCTCCAAAAAAGTACATGCTTTGACAAATTATACATGAGTTTATTTGTATTTGTTTGAAAATGGAGTAGAAAATTCATATTGTGTTAGATAAACTTGCTAGGATGATCTCAAACATAACTGGATAGAGGACCTAGAAAGAGTTTGCTCAGCCTGGCATGGTTGCATATGGTTGTAGTTCCAGAATTTGGAGATAATTTCAAGGCCAGATGAGGCTCCATGATGAGTTACAGGTCAGCCTGAGAGGGCCTCTATGCATGACAGTCTTCTGTCAGAAAATAAAATGTTCTCTTTATCTAAAAAAGGTTTTTACAATAAAACATTACATTTAAAAATTGACATAGAAAACTAAGGTGGTGGTGCATTTGATCCCAGCACTCAGGAGGCAGATCTCTGTGAGTTCAAGGCCAGCCTGGTCTGTAGAGTGAGTCCCAGGACAGCCAGGGCTACACAGAGAAACCTTGTGTCCAAAGACCAAAAGCCAAAAAAAAAAGCCTGAATAAAAAAGCATTTGTTTTTGTTCTTAAAGACAGGCTCCTTACATAGTCTAACTTGGCCTAGAACGTAGAATCCTCCCAGCTCAGCGTCTGTGTCGGGATTGCAAGTGAATGCCCTCACACAGAGCATGTGTGATGCTTTGTGGTGTTGATGAAGGACTAGCTGATGTGAACACACTTTACTAATGTTTAGATTTGTAAAAATACGAAGTTAAAGTTGTTTCCATGGCTTTAAACCAAACAGACCTTATAGAAAAATGAGATCTTTCCCCAGTGCTTCACATCAGTAAGAAGCAGAAAACTATTGGTTCCAGACATAAAGGACAGGCATTTAAAATGGTTTTGTAGAATAATGTGAAGATAGAGTTCATTAGATAAATGAAAATTTAGGCTGAATATGTTAATTTTAGAAAAAGATAACAAACATTATAAATCTGAGGTTGTCTCTGCCATAATACAGGGATTTAGCCTCACTTGAGATCAAAACTCCATTTCCTGAAGATTTCACAGCTACAAGATACAAACCAGAGCATGAGTTTTCAGAGAAGGAGCTATTAGCACATTTAAAAACCCAATTTCCTAGACACTTTCTCTTATTTTCTTTGGACCCTTTTTTTCTTTGTCCCTTGCCTGGTCTTGTCCTTTCTGCGGTGATGACTTAAGATTTACATTTCTGGGACAGTTATATTAGGAGGCCTTTTGCCTTCTGGAAGTCTGTGGGATATGCTATTGAATATAATTCATGGTAAGTTAGTTTTCTCATTTGTTTTTCGGTATTACATAAAATGTATTCTGTAAATACAAAAAACTTTGTTGGCACTTAAAATTATTGATATGGTTTACACTCTCTGAAATGTATATATTCATTTGGATTTTAAGAAGTATAATTCACTGTTTAACTTGCTCTTTAGGTATGTTAGAGCGGAAGTTCTGGCTGGCTTTGTCAATGGGCTGTTTTTGATCTTCACTGCTTTCTTTATTTTCTCAGAAGGAGTTGAGGTATGGTAGATAATCATTAGAGTCAGGAAATGATTTTTTTTTCAATGAAAACGTTTTAAAGATTGTAATAGTAGTAGAGATTTTTTTTTCAACTATCATTGCTTGAAATTTGTCTTGGATTAGACAAAATATGTGTGTACAGGAGGACTTAAGAAATATTTGAAAAAAGTTACATATCTATGAAATATCTCAATGTGGAAAACAATGAAATGATAGTACAATGGAAGCTGTGACTAAAGTGTTGCCCCTGAAAAGTAGAGATGCAGTCTGGGTAATGATAATGCAGTCTGGGTAATGATATCCTTTAGGAGTTGTTCTTAAAAACATCTGGAGCCTCAGAGATTTGCTAGTGAACTTTTAATACTTGGTATTCATTTTGTTAAATTGAAAGGAAAATGTGAAGATTAATAAATTCATAGAGAGCAAGAAGAACAGGTTTGGAACCAAATATTCTCATATATATTTACCTTTATTTGGAAACAGTAATTGTTCCTTATACTGCAATATGTGACTACTGTCTCAATACAGTTTCAGCTGTCTCAACTTTTGGCAGGTAGTTTTAACACTTCTAAAAATGTCTACAATTTTAATACTACATTGTCTTGTCACCAGTTGCTCAATCTGAAATTATGTCAATGTTGTCTCTTTGTATTGTGTGTTTTCTAGAGAGCATTGGCTCCTCCAGATGTACACCATGAGAGACTACTGCTAGTTTCAATTCTTGGATTTGTGGTAAACCTAGTAGGAATATTTGTTTTCAATCATGGAGGTCATGGACATTCTCATGGCTCTGATGGCTCTCATGGTATGATGGTTAGAACTGTGTTTCTTCATTTTTTAACATTTATTTGAGTGTGTGTGTGTGTGTGTGTGTGTCTGTGTGTCTGTGTGTCTGTGAGTGTGTGTGTGTGTCAGAGGATAACTTGAGAGAGTAGTTCTCTCCATCTACCAAGTTCTGGGGCTTGAATTCAGGTCTTCAGACTTGGGGAAAGATATCCTTGACAACCAGTTCCTATTTTTTCTTTTTTATCTGTCTGCCTGTCTATTTTGCATGTTGCTGTCATTAAATACTGTAGAAAATTAATAATTTTAAAGTTACACAAGTTTGATGTCTGGATACGCAGAAATGTCTTCTTGAATCATCCCTTGTATTTCTCCATAGCTCTCCATCCCAGTGCCTTTCAGAGCTTTTATGTACATCATAGTGATATGGATGTCTCCAGACTTCTGTAGTTCATCTGCTTTATGTAATATTTAGTTCATATTAAAAAACAGGTATCCGGCCGGGTGTGGTGGCACACGCCTTTAATCCCAGCACTCGGGAGGCAGAGGCAGAGGCAGAGGCAGAGGCAGAGGCAGATGGATCTCTATGAGTTCAAGGCCAGCCTGGTCTACAAAGTGAGTCTAGGACAGTCAAGGATACACAGAGAAACTCTGTCTTGAAAACCCTAAAAAAAAACCAAGAAACCAAAAAACAGGTATCCAGCCAGGTGTGGTGACGCATGCCTTTAATATCAGCACTCAGGATGCAGAATCAGGTGGATCTCTGTGAGTTTGCAGCCAACCTAGTCTACAAAGCAAGTCCAGAACAGCCAGGTCTATGTAACCCAGAGAAACACTGTCTCAAAAAACAAACACAAAATAAAAACAAAACAAAACAGGTATCAGAAAACTACAAATCTATTTACTAAATTGAAGTGTGCGTGTTTCTGTCATTTACTATATATGTTTTCAAGATTCTTCCATTGGTAGATGTTGGGCTTACAGTTTTTATTAATTTATGAAATCGCTTTATTGTAATGAACTCACATTGTCATTGGCTGCAGAAAACTCTATGGTATGAAGTCAGCCCTACTGCATTCCTATAATCCCAGCACTTGGGAGACAGAGGCAGGGAGATTAATGCTAGCTTCAGGCCTACTTCTTCTATGTAGTGAATTCCAGGCTATCTAGGGTACATAGTGACACCCTGTGTCAACCACAAAGGAAAGTAAAAGTCAAAACAAACAAAAATTATACCAAAAAACCAAAACCAACCAAACAAAAAACCCAAATCAGATGGAATAAGAGAGCATGTGCAGTTCCCATGTTGCACATTTCCATCACTACAGCCAGTTTTTTAATTCAATATGTCAATGTATAATTCATAAAACATAGTTTATATGCACTTTGAGTAAATATGTTTAATTTTCAAATTGCCTTCCAAAATGACTCATTCACATCTCAGGCCCTCTTCAGAAGTCTTCAGTTAGCTGCTCTTTGTATGTGGCATAAGTTCCTATACATTTGCCTGGCTCCTGCCTGTGTGAGAGCTGGACACTTTAGATCCTTATTTTAAGAACTCTGGTATCGAGTTTTATCACCCCTTTAAAGTTGTTTCAGGTGTTTAGTTCTTCTGTTAACTTTTCCCATGAGTCATTTCTGAACTGACAGATCAGATGTTTCTTGCCGCATGTGGCTATTGAGTTGCTGATAGCCTTTACTTTACAGTCTTCCTTTTGTTTTTATCTTGTCTTACTAGTGGTTACACTTAAATGGGTATGGTTTAGTAGTCACTCAGGTTTTAGTCAGTTTTCCTAAATGGCTTTGCTTGTAAATCTCCTGGTCTTTGCAAAGGGATCTTTGAGAGAAAGTACATCTTCCAACTTAACTTCTTGGTTACCAGACAGCCCTAACTTTTATATCCTGTTTGCTCAGAATCTCCAGATCACTGAAAGATGAATGGCAATTTCTTGGTGTCAGGTTTTTCTTAGGCATGCACATAGCCAGTGCACGCCCTTTTAGCTTCCCATGAGTGTGTTGCTGCTCTTCAGAAATCCTTGTGGTATCTATTTCTCTGAAGTTCTTAGAACTCATAGCGGCAGACTTACTGCTGGGATTTCCCACTGTTGTCATAGTTCCTGAAGCTCAGCTAGGCTTTCAGTCTATGAGACTCCATAGGAGACTGGAGACTGTGCCAGTGAATTGAGCTGCTGGACGGAATACTGACTAACCAGAAGTTGGTGCTTTAACAATGACCAGAAACAACCCAATCTCCCTGTTATCTACAGCATGGTGGCTCTGGGTTGTTTTACTCCTGGGCTGGGTAAGGAAGACCGTGTTCCCTTCACAAGTCCCTTGGAGCTAGATGGTGCCTTCCGTGTAGTCTGGTTCTGACCGATTGCCAGAGCACTGACGTGGTTGCTCTATGACTTGCTGCCTTAGGAGAGCGGTGGTTGACTAAGATGCTCTTGGCAGCCTTCTGGAAGGCAGTCTGGGATGCATATTTGCTGTACTTCCTGCTGGATTGCTTTTTCTGACCTTCAGAGTTTATTCCTGTGCTCCATGGTAGGAACTGAGGGTGGTTTGAGTACATTGGCAGTACTTATTAGAAGCAAATGTTTGCTGTATTGAATCTGGACACTGGATTCTTCTAACTAATATTATTGTAGTCAGTTATGTGGTTTTACATATCTCTGTTCAAATATTCTTTCTTTTCTAGGCCATGGACACAGTCATTCCCTCTTTAATGGTGCTCTAGATCACACACATGGCCATGAAGATCATTGCCATAGTCATGAAGCCAAACATGGACACAGCCACGATCATGCTCAGGGACACCGGCACTTCCATTCTCACGGTGAGTACAGCCAGAGTGCCTTCAGAGGGCTAGCCTTCCAAACAAGATGTGTGACATAGCTTTTCTTGGTCCCAACGGTCTGTGGAAAGGACATATATTCTGCCGCTAATGAGTCTGTCTAGCTGGTTTCCAGGGTTAGTTTCTTTTTATTATACTATAACATGACAATAAGGCAGGGGATTTAATTTTTTCTTTTCTTTTAGTGAATATAATAATAAAATGCTAGTATTTTGATTGTATGAATAGGAAACAGTTGAAGCTTAACAAATGAAAATTATGATTGTTTTAAGTTTGACAAGGCCTTTTGTATATGTTGTGAAATTAGAGATTTTTCAATTTTTATTATAACTGCTTATACCAACTGCCTAATATTTACTTCCATGTTCTTTGAGAAATCTTTCTGCTAATAGTAATAGATTCTAAGTTATAAAGTATTTATCAACATACTTTATTTTAGATCATGTATTCACCAGTTAGGAGTATAGATTAGTAGAACTGCTTAGGTAACACAATCTGAGCACACCTTAAATAAATTATGCGCTTAGATGTATTGGCCATATGGACACAATACTAAAACCCTACATATGAAAACAATGAGAAGAGCCTGGAATATTGGGTATTCTAAGGCCCAATTTTGTAGTCTTCAAAGTTTCAGAATTCCTTATTGTAAACAAAATAGTGTGCACATTCAGTACTTATGCCTTGAGCTCAGGGATTGGCTTACCTTTGTGGACCCGTTGTCTCTGTTTAAGCACTACCAAGCGTTCCCTCCCATCTCTTCATTACATATCCCTTCATGTAGACTAGAGCACAGCATCCAGTCTACCCCCCCTGACAATTGAAGTGTACAGTCCACTATTAGCTATATTTGCTCCAGTGTTGTACAGCTCTCTAGAGCTTATACATGAACAGTGCAACTGAACTTTCTGCCCTTTGACAATTACTTCTATGTCTCTTCACCCTCCAACACCTAGAAACTGCCAGTCTCCTCTCTGTTTCTATGACTTTGACTATTAGCTTCCTCACAAAAATAGTATCTGGTATTTATCATTCTGTTTTACTCACTTCACCTGTCTCCCAAATTTATCCATGTCATCCTAAATTGAAGCTTTCTCTTTTATAAGGAAGAATGACCCTTATTCATCCATCGGGCACATTTAGGTTGCTTCCTTGTCTTGAGTGGAATGTTGTGCTGTGGTGAACGGAAGTACACTGAGATCCTGGCACTGGGTGATAGCTCCCTTGGTGTGTGCCCAGAACTGACAGTGGTGCTATGTCATAGTTCTTCTCTTACTGTTGAGTTACCACTGCTGCTTATAGTGGTCGCAGCAGTTTACGTTTCTACTGGTGTTGTGTAGGATTCCCTTTTCCCCATATGCTTGCCAGTACTTTAAAAAATAGCTATGAGTCTTCCTAACAATTTCCTTGAAATTTTGATTTGAATTTCCCTACTTAGTACTATTGTTAAATATCTTTTTGTATACCTATAGGCCATTTTCAGTCTAATGAAAGTTTTCCTTTAAGTTGTTTGAGTTCTTCATATATTTTAGGTATTAGCAGGTGGACATATAGTTTGCAGGTATATTCTACACTCCTAAGGTTACTTTTTCTTTTTGTTGTTGTTTCCCTTGCTGTACAGAGGCTTGCTAGCTTGCTGTAGAAATCCCACCTATCAGTGTACATTACCTCTTTCATTCTATAATACACTATGTTTTAAAGCAGTTACACTGGCAGGTCTAAAAACCTTGATTTTTCAACAATTTTGCTCATGTACAGCATCCCCAAAATTACTTATCCCTCACAAATTTGTAACATAACTTCTGAAGTATTTTTGAAAATGCAAGCAAAGAATAGAATTTCTGGCACATAATAATACTTCAGTTAATTAAACAATTAATTTACTTACCTGATTTGGCTTTTTGATACAATATGTAGCCCTGGCTAGCCTGGAACTCATTGCCTAACTCCAGGCTGACACGGTTTTGTGTCTGCCCCCGTAGTGATGGGTTTCCAAGTATGCTACTTATAAATAATATTTTCGGGTGAAATTGTTCTATTGAACATTGTCCTAGTTTGCTTTCTGATGCTGTGATAAAAACACTGACCAAAACCAACTTGAGGAGGAAACCCAAGTCTAGCAATGGAATTCCAGATCTTGTACCTAATGCCTGACATCTGAGATTCACATATGAGCTTCTCAGCTCCAATAGCCTTATTTCCCCAGCTTTGTCATGCACAGCACACACAGCTTGTCTCATAAGCTCAGACCAGTTCTCTTCACACCTGTTGCTGTCCTTGTCAGATGTCCTATGGTCCTAGCATGTCCAGTCTGCTGCAGTCTCTTCTGGAACTGAGCTTGTACCTTCACCAATGGCCTGATGGTTTCTCCTCAGGGACTACAACTTAAGCACATGGTGCTGAGCCTCAGCTTCACCCCATAACCCCATCCTTGGGTCTCACACAGCTAAGACTATGCATACTTCATCATGTTCTCTTCTGCCTTCTCACAGGGCCCAGCCAAAACTGCTTTCATCATCCCTTCAGTCCTGTAGCTTTCATGTTACTAAAATCAGTACTATGTGAGAGACGCTTACAGATCACCAAGTTCAGCTGCCATCTGGCGATACAGCCTTGGCCTGCTCTGGATCACAGCATCTGTGTGCTGACCCTGAGCAGACACTTCCCACAAGATTTCATCTCTGATGCTGGTCTCTTCTTAATCAAAGCTGATTCTTCAGCCCCAGCTAACCAGCATCACTTGTACCAACAAAGCAATAGTTTCAGTTCTACAGATTCTCAATACAAATATCACGTGAATGGTCCTAATAGTCTTTACTTCCCACCAAAACATCACAGGCAAGACCTCCTTCACCCACTTTTCTGTCAGTTGTACCTTCCGAGCTCCAGTAACAGCTTATGCTCTATCACTCAGCAGCCTTTACAGCCCAAAGTTCCAAATATTCCACAGTCCTCCCCTAACACGATTAAGTCCCTATTTATATCCTAGTTTGTTTTCTATTGCTGTGATAAAGACCATGACCAAGAGCAACTTGGGAATGGGTTATTTTCCCTTACAGGTGAGAGTCTCCCAGCGAGGGAAGTCGCGACAGGAACCTGGAGTCAGGAACTAAAGCAAACACCTCACTACATTGGTGATTTGACACTCACCAGTCAGAGCCATAGAAAATTCTAAAGCTCACATCATCCAAATTTCTCCTTTTTTTCTCTAATTCACTTCCTTTCCAGAATTTCTTATTAATGGGGCGTGCTTGTAAACAGTCTTAACTGATCACCTGTCATGCATCGTAGCAGTAAGCTATGGGATAGGGCTGGGCAGATGGTTCAGTCCATAAAGTGCCTGCTGCAGAGGCACAAGGACCTCAGTTTGGTCCTCATTCCCCACATAAAAGATGGGACGCAGGAGGTGGTGGTGTGTTCCTGGAACTCCGCCCTGCATGAATAAACACAGATGGATCCCTGAGCTCATTAGCCAGGCAGTCTAGCTTAGTGCTTCTCAACCTTCTTAATGCTGCGACCCTTTAATGCAGTTCCTCATGTTGTGGTGACACCCCCAACCATAAAATTATTTTGTTGGTATTTCATAGCTGTAATTTCACTACTGCTATGAATCATAATGTAAACATCTGATATACAAGATATCTGATATGCTACTCTCAAATGGGTCATGACCCACAGTTTGAGAACCACTGGACTCTAGCTGAAGAGATGGGCTTCCATCAAGGAGAAACCTTTCGTCAGAACGTACAAAAGTGCACTGGAGGAAGTCATGAGTGTTGACCTCAGGCCTTACACACATAAGTACATACCCATGCTAATGTGTACACATCACATACAAAATATATAAATCAATAAACATGAACGTGAATTTAAATGTGTTCTTCATAATACTTCATATTCAGAGATTTATGCAGAATCATTACAGTCATTAAGGACAAAATCAATTAAAGTAGTTTTATCTCAAATTTTGTTAGTTATGAACTGTCAAAAGACAACATTTTATTTGAAATATATTTCAAAATTAAAGTTCTTTTTTGATTTTTGTTTTTCTTCTGTTTTTTGAGACAAGGTCTCACTCTGTAGTGCAGGTTGCTCAGAACTCTCTATGTAGCCCAGGCTAGCTGTCAGTTCATGGCAGTTCTTCCTCAGCCTTCCAGTTGCTTAGGTTAAAGATGTGAGCCACCATGAGCACTGTTTTTAAAATTATTTTATAGATTAAACAATGCTAGCATAAAACAGGTTTTGGCATAAACTGTAGTTCTAACAAAAGGATTGTTAACTAGTCATTAAGGCCATCACCTTCTTAACTGTGACACTAATATTTTCAAGGGACCTGTTACTTGTTGCTCTAGCTTTTTTTCTTTAACATCCAGATGAGGCACTAGAGTAAAAGTCTATACAGTCCATAGGAAGAGCCTTTGTAGTGAGTCTGCACAATGTTTCCAGCCGTGATATGTGGGGGAGAATCACCGGCCTAATTGTCAGTCCTCACGTCAGTTACTTCTGGTGTCTTCATCCTAGGGCCCATGGGCTGGAAGAAGTAGCTATT
>CAJQZJ010031998.1:5212023-5242645 GCA_907164525.1 Lophiomys imhausi | reverse complement strand
CCCCCTCAACCCCCCCATCCTCTTCCCTTCTTCTTTTTTTTTTTTTTTAGTTTAAGGTATTTCTTTTTTCCCCCCAACAGCTCTCCCTTTCAGCCCAAAAAATGGTTCTTTTTCTTATAACTATAAATACAATACAAAACAACAGAAATAAATAGGCCACAATTATAAGAGTTATATGGCTTAGCATACATTCCCAATGTCCAGTCCATATGTATTTGGCACCTGACTTTAACATTCTACTATCTAACCATCTCCATGTGTTTAAAGTTCTATATCTCTCGACTTTGGTCTGGTTTTCTCAGGGCTTTAGATCCAGCCTCTCTGTTATGTGTTTTTCTCTACTGTTTCTTGGTCTAATTCTTGCTTTTTGTGTTTCTCCATACTGAAGAGTTTGTTATACCATAAGGCTTAGACTGCCTTCTAGTCACCCAGTTTTCTGTTTTCAAAATATAGGGGATTGCTTTTAAAACAGCCTTTGTAAATTTTTTGATGGAACTGTATCAAGTGCTGTCATTCTCTTTGATAATACTTTATATTTCATTATGAAAAATCATGATAAATGGGAGAAAAAAGCTTGATGTAGACTTTTATTATCTTTTGTACAAACTATTCTGAAAATGAATTTTTATTTCTGAAATACCTGAGCTTGTGGATCTCAGGAAGGCCAGAAGGAAGCTGAAGGACAGCTCAAGGACAACTCTTACTGCCTGGTGTAAAAGCTATCCTACCCAGCTACTCTGCAGACACACACGTGAGCACTGTGAGCTAAGGCAGGTTCAACAGTTTGCTCGTCAGTAGTTCATCTTCTAGTGTTCCAGGGTTTAGAGGTGTTTGGTCATTGCTGTGTTACAAGTCTTGTATGATTTCAATTTTATATGAGTGAAACATACTTTATGTATTTCTTTAGTGAATTTTTTTTTCTTGATTAGTTACTATAAAATAGAGTAGTTAATGATGTGTGCTAATATAATTCACTTTCTGGCTAGGAAATTACATATAAGTAGGGAGTTTCCAACCTCAAGAAAAATTATTTTCCCCTCTTTTTTCATTGTTCCGAGTATTTTTATTTCTGCTTCTACCAAAACGTGGCATTTGAATTGTATTGGTTTATATCTGTCTTTTTCATTTTTATTTTTTGAAACCAGAGTGGTTTTGATTTTATTCTTTGGTATTTAAAGTACCATAGAGAAGCTGATTATTTATAAGTATCTGTCAATGAAATAAACATTTCATTTGTTTATTTTTATTTTATGTGCGTTGGTGTTTTGCTTGCATATGTGTCTGTGTGAGGGTGTCAGATCTTAGAGTTAGAGGAAGTTGTGAAGCAGTATAGGTGCTGAGAATTGAGCCTGGGTCCTCTGGAAGAACACTCAGTGCTCTTAAACCACTGAGCCATCTCTCCAGCATATTTGTTGCAATTTTAACAAATAAACATTTCTTGTAGAACGACTATGGGACTGGTGAGGGGACTGAGTACAGGCACTTGCAGCCAAGCCTGACAACCGGAGTTCAGTCTTCAGGCCCCTCGGGGAGAAGCAGAGAACCCACTCCCACAAGCTGACCTGTGCCCTCCACACATGTACTGTGGTGTGCACATATGTTCACACACACACAGATGTAGAAAATGCTGCAGAGTGCTCTGCACAGATTGGAATAGAATAGGGAGTGTAAGGGCGGAGTGCCATTTGCTGTGGCCTGCTGTAAATTATACAGTGGTAGGTGAAGTGTCTTTTTTTTTTTTTTTAAGATTTATTTATTGTGTATACAGTGTTCTGCCTACATGTATACATTTACTCCAGAAGAGGGCACTAGATCTCATTGTAGATGGTTGTGAGCCACCATGTGGTTGCTGGGAATTGAACTCAGGACCTATGGAAGAACAGCCAGTGTTCTTAACCTTTCTGAGCCATCTCTCCAGCCCGAAGTGTCTCTTTCTAGCAAACCTTAAGATTTAATGGGACTTAGTAGTGGTCAAATTTTAAACTTCTATGAAGTTTCCTTTAAATCTGCATGCATTTATCTTTTACTGTTCCAGGAATGTGACATGCATTTCTAAGCTGGTCACATGTAGAGCAGTTGATGGTGCTGAAGATCTAAGGGGTGGTTTTTGTTTTGCTTTGTTTTGATCAAAGCACATTGTTTTGCTGTCTGACAAATGTTATTCATTAAAGAGTTACATGTTGAGTGAGTTATTGTTTAGGTATTTTCAAAAGAATTGCATATGCAATTTCTTTTTCCCCCCCCTCAACATTTATTTATTTCTTCAAGTTATATCTCAATCACATTCCCCTTCCTCCACCACTTCCCTGTAGAAAAAAATATGGCTAATTAAATTGTTTAACCATTATTTATATTATCTTTAATTGATTGGCGGTGTATATCCTTAACCCGCCATTATAAATGAATACACACAGACATTGGGTGGATTTTAACAAGCCTAGGCCTGGGTCATACAATCCTAGCCCATCTAAGCTAGCTCATAATTCTATTACCCAAATATGACCCCATATATACATACGTCCCTTTGGACCATTATTCTCCATGCTAAGCCCATGTTCCAGGCCACGTGGAAGGATCTTCTTTAATCTACCACATGGCCATCTTCCTTGTTTACTCCTGGCTTCTCCGGCGACCTCTTCCCAAGATGCTCTGTATCTCTCTAAAAAGCCCACGAACCTTAGTCCTGCCTACCTCTGTCTTTGCCCAATCTCCACGCCTCAACATTTATTTAACCAATCAGAGTTAATTAAGTAACAGACAGCAAACAGGACCAATTAACATTTAGAATGTTTAACACCACCCCATCACCTCCCGGCCTTTCTTGAGATTTTTATGGTTTCCAGGCAAGTGTCACTTTCTAATCTTAATAGTGTATTTGAGGTCTTAAGCAGCTGACCAGTGTCCTACTTAGTACTTAATATCAAAGGTTCAGCATGTATTTTCTAGTCATTTGAAAGTATTCAGATACCTGTGTTTTTGGTTTTGTTTTTGTTTTTTTTTTTCTTTTCCTTTTTGCTTTGCATGGTGAATTTGACCATAGTAACGAATTTAGATAGTGAAACTTTTTGGATAATTAGTATCAGGTTAAGAGTTAAGAGTCCAGATGAAATTCTAGTCCTAAAGTAATATTATTAATCACCAGCAGAGGGCTCTGTGTGTACATGTATTCAAAATTAAAATGCCTTCTTAACCAATTTTTTTCACCCGATGCCCTTTCCTACCCAGAACAGATTATTTAACCTTTGTCTTTTAAAGTAAAGGTGAATGTTCATAAACATTTAAAATTAATTTTCTCTACTCCTTCACTTTTATGTTCTACTAAGATCCAGTATATCTACCAGTTAGCTGTTTAAACTGGTCAATATGAAAGCAGTTATATCAGTGTAGGTACTAAATAGTCAGTACTCCTGACTAATTTTTTTTCTTTGATATGCACGAGAGCTTGAGTATAGTCCTAAGAAATTTCCTACTTTACAGTTCTAACTTTCTACTATGCTTTATTTCTAGGTGTATTTTTACACATTCTAGCAGATACACTTGGGAGTATTGGTGTGATAGCCTCTGCCATTATGATGCAAAATTTTGGGTTGATGATAGCAGATCCTATCTGTTCGATTCTTATAGCCATCCTTATAGTTGTAAGGTAAGTGGCATACTGTGTTACCACCTCTTCTCACTAAAGTGAGAAGGAGGCAATGTGAAACTGCTTGTTTAGAGATCTACAGTGCAGGTTATCATGTAGGTTTTCCTTTGGTCTTTAAAAAATTCCTATCCAAATTTTCATTTCATGTTCACATTTTCATACATTTCCCATTTACGTCTTACCTGGAGTTTTGACATTTCTCTTTGGTTTTTGACATTTAAGCCTTTGGACATAATTCAGATCTTAAATCATGCACTAAATCTATAGAATAACATATTGGCAATGTAAACTGTATAGACTAGAATATCATAATATATCTAGATCTGACAGAGTCAAACTCTAGTATTGGTGTTTCCTCTGCTAGAACCGTCTTGAGTTATATGGTTTCATTATTCTCTTTCTTCTCCTCACCTACCGTGGTGCTGATGCTTTATGAAGAACTGTATATAGGGTGTCCTTCTGCAGTGACTGTTTTCTGCACTGTGTTATGTAGAAAACAGTTTTATGATCTAGTATCCTTTATCATAAAACACAGTTTATTGTTGGCTTCATTTTTATTTTTATGAAAGTAGAAATATGTTCTTTTGTCTTGCAGCTTTTAATTATTTTAAAATTTGGATAATATGTCTCAGTTGGAGTATTAGTCATTTGTCCATATCTCTACTCTCAGTAGAAGCTTTTGTAGTGAAGACTAGTGAGGAGTGAGATTGTAAGACTGTTTGTAACTCAGACTTGACTAGGATCAATATAATAGATTGCAATGGAATTATAGTGCTAAAGTTAGAAGTGGTTGTTTTTCAGTTTTTACCCTAAAAATAGGACATATATTTTAAACATGCAGATTACTCTTTAACTATTTGCACAAGGAAACAGGTGGTATATGGAAGCCTTTCCAAAACCTTTTCCTCATTCTCCCAGGGTCTTACCACACTCCCTTGAATTAGCTTGGATGTCACAAACTCCTGACAGACTTGGTAACTATCTATGACTATCTTGCTGTCGGTGCTGTGAGTAGCATTTTGTTGTTGGTGTGATGTATAGTCCTAGTTACTCCTAACGGTTCTTTAAGAGTCCTATCTTAGTATTCCCTTTACTGTCTCTATTCATTGTCACTTGAATTCTGGCCCCTGATGCTGTGATTTGCTTGGAAAACTGTGATGGCTTCTTTGTCCTCTCCATCATCTTCTAGACTTGTCATGATGCAGTGGCATTCTTTGATGAGGATTATGTGACTTGCTGCAATTATCTTATCCTTCTCTGACTTTCAGAATAGAACTCAAAATCCTTAATGAGACTTCCTGATATTGTTTAATGCTTTAACCCCCCCTTCCCTCTCCTGCCCCACCTCAGTACACTCTCTCCCCCAGTCACAATCATTTATTTTCAGTTTTCTAAATGTATTATGAGCTCTCTACATTCCCATTTATATTTCCTTTCTCTAAACTCTTCTTGTATTTAATGATATGCCTTTCCCTCAGCCCTACTAATGTGTGTACTACATGAAGCTTTATCCAGATAGCATCCCTTCAGGGAGTATTTCCTGATTTGCTTCCCAAGCTGTGTGAAGTCCTTCCCTGTAGCTCCTTCTACCACAGTCTCCTTCCAAGGCATTTAACCCTCTGTCTGGAGTCTGTTTATGTGTCTCTGCAGCTCTGTGGGGAAACTGGTACCCTCCTATTTTAAAGTGACCATAGGGTTCTCCTGGCAAAGAAGTTGGCACACTTCAGATTTGGGTTGGAAGAACTTGGGGTTTTTTTACTCTAGAGAATTATATTTTCTAATTATTTTCTAATTCCATATTGGGCATTCTTTCTTTGTTATGTTCTTACTCATTTATTCTACAAACAAAAATAAATAATAAACAAATGCATATTTGCACATAACAAACTTATCTTGCTATGATGTCTAATACATTTTTAAAAAACTTTATAAACTGTCTTCAACAGGTAGCTGCTTTTATTGGACCCTGAGATCCCTACTGTTTTGATTTTATCTTACCACAGGGGAGAAGCAATCAAATCCATAGATTAAGACACTCCGATATGAAATGATTGTTTATATTGTGCAGAGCAAAGGTAGGCCTTCATGGTGGTCAGTGAGATGTCAGCTGAGATTGAATGATAAAGGACGTCTACAGATGTAAATGTCACTGAGAGCTTTCTTGCCTAGGGACCAGTTGATAACAAGCCATATGGTAAAAACAGCTACCCAAAAGGAGGCCAGTATGGTTGAAGCACAGGGAATAAGAGGAGAGTGGTTTGGGATGAAGCTGAAGAAATACACCAAGGAAAATTACAGGGTGTAGAGGTCGTATTTAATTTCAGACGCAGTGGGAAATCATAATAGAGTGACCCTTGGGCCATGTGTTTTGTGTTATGGTGCAGGGGACCAAGCCAAAGCCTGGATATGCTAGGCAAGCACCCACCATGCATCTGCAGCCTCTTACCCTGATTTGTATTTTTAAAATTTATATTATGTGTGTGAGTGTTTTACCTGCGTGTATATCCATGCAACATGCCCACCATGTTTCATCTGCCTTGTGGAGTTTTGAAGAGCTTGTCAGATCCCCTGGGACTGGAATTAAAATGGTTGTGAGTCACCAGGCAGGTGCTGGGAACTGAACAGTAAAATGCTGTTAGACACAGAATCATCTTTCCAGCCTCCTGATTTGAATTTTTAAAAATAATTTGTAGCTGGGCATGGTGTCACCTTTAATCTGAGCACTTGAGAGGCAGATGCAGGTGGATCTCTTGAGTTTGAGGTCAGTGTGGTTTACATAGCAAATTCCAGGCCAGCCAGGGCTATATAGTGAGATTCTGTCTCCAATAAATAAATTAATTGAGTAAAATAAAAGAAAGAAAGAAGCTATTTTAGTTGAAGCCTAGGTTGCAAGGGCTTTAAGTATAAACAAGTAGACCATGTAGAAGAAGCCATAGTAGCCAGGTCTAATCTAGCAATAAAGAGACCTGGTAAAGCCAGAAAATGGTGTAGAGCTAGTGATATTTACTCGTGGATGTGTGCACACGTCAGGGTTTAGTGAATGGGAGCTGTGGCAATGCCTAGAATTCTTACCTGGGATGGACAGAGTTGTCACTGAAAGGAGCGTGGAACAAGACTGGTGTCATCCCTCCCTTTTAAAGGACATTGGAGATCAGCGACCATGTTCTGCTCATTCCTGGTTTGAGATGCAGGTTAGGGACTTGTGGAGGTTCTCAGTAGGCACCAGGTGTGTGATATGGGTTTGCTGTAACACTCAGCTAACAGAGCTGAGTTTAAAGTCACAATATAGCAGTCAACTGGCAGTAGTTCCAGGGAGAAGGAAGGAGTGACCACTCCACTCTTTCCTTCTCCCTGGAAATGTCCCACCGTCCATGGCTCTTTCTTTCTGAAGCTGGCTTAGAATCGGTTCCTTTTTCAGTGTCGTGCTTTGAGTAGCTTCAGTCAGCCAACTTAACAAGAACAACACCTTTTTGTTTTTGTTTATGTCCTATTCAATTTCCCAAAATTTTTAGTTTCCATGTACTTAACATACTGAAAAACAAAGGAAGGCCTCCTGATTATAATACAATTAATTACTGAAATGTATGATGTGGCTATAACTTCAGTGTATCTGCAAGTCATTCAGCAAATGTTGTGGTACCTACTCAGCTGGGCAGTTGATCACAGAGCAAATACCTTATCCCTTTGGAGGAGCTAGTAAAGCAGATGGGTAGACAAGTAGATAATAGGATATGAACAGTGCAGTGCAGCAAGGCAGGGGAGGCATGAGCACACTAGAGACCTTCTAAAGAAAGTGTTTTCAACAGGAACGAATAATTGACCCCATCAAATGCTCCTGGGAAGCTTGGTCACCTACACCAGACACTGGGGAAGGTGGAGAGAATGAAAAACCTGACCAGAGAGCATCGAGAGTCAGTTGGGGGAAGGGGAGAGCCACAGTCAGTTTTATTTCAAAGCCTTTCACTGGAAAGGGGAAAAAGTGTGATTGCCTGGCAATACCCAGGACCCAATTTGAGGTTTGTGGTCATGAATTTAGTATAAAAACAACTAGTATAGTGTATGTTTCCTCTAGTCTTATTTAGCTACTTGGTAAATGTTATACAGTGACACAAAGAATTGGGTTTAGCGGGTATGCAGTTTTGCCAGATGAATGCTACGTGACAGGAGGCAAGGTAGGGATTAGAAGAGAGGGAAATTAACTGAATGAGCCCCCTGTTCAGGTGTTGTTAACCAACAAAAATCATACTCCATGACTCTGTGTGGGTGTGTGTGGGTGTTAGAAAGTGAATGTAGGCAAAGCACTGACACATAAAATAGATATAACATGCTTAAAATCAAGATCTAAGGTCTAAGTTACAGTCGGCGAGGTGGAGGAAAAGAATATCATATGGAGACCAAAGAATGAGTTGTCTGTGTGGGTACTAAATCCAAGAGTAATGAAAGAAAGGAGAAGTGACAGGGAAAAGGCTAGCTGCTCAACTGTCAGTGACTGAAGGGGAGTGACCAAGAATGTCACCCTGGGATTCGAAGGTTAGCCTATGAAATGATGTCATGGACTTTGACCTGTAAGGGAGGTGTAGTGTGTGTAGTGGAAGGATGTGGCGTGAGCAGAGAGCTAAAGTAGAAATACTAAGCAAGGAGGTCCCGCAAGCCTACCTAAAAATCCTAACCTTTTTATAGAGTACCTACTTGGGGTTATCTTTCCACTAAAAGCTGGGGGTTGTCTGATGAGAGCCGCGCTCAGCAGTCGGGTACAGCACAAGCTCCCCTCCACCCGCTAGGCTTACTTTCTAGCAGGATATTAAGCCTGTAAATGCTGGGCATATGGTGACAGGCCCGTGTGACCCTAGCACCTGGGAGGCCGAGGAGTGGACCTCAAGTTTGAGGCCAGCCTGGGCCTCAAAGGTACAGCAAGACCTTCCCTTAAGAAAAACAGAAAAAAAAAGTATTTCTCTTTCCTATCTTTTACATGTCCTCTGTATCGTGTTGCCCAGGTAAAGTGTGTTTTGGAAACTTGCCCTGTTCTTTCTTGTCCAACCAGACTCAGTTTTCCCTTTGACAGTGAAAGTCATTTTTCTCTCAGCATTGTCTGTACAAGCAAAGGGTAATAAGAGTTTCTGGGTAGAATTAGTTGGTAGTGTGGTGAATTTTGTTTCCCAGTGAGGAGCAGGGGGTGGAATGTAGCATTGAGAGAATGACTTTATTTCCTGGAAATGGACCTACTGATGAGGTTTACCATGGTTTGCTTTCTTCTTCTCCCACAAGTAAAGCTGGAATTAAAAGGAAGTAGAAAACCGAAGAAATCAGTTGTGTCATTGCAAGTTTTAAAAGATGCCATTGACTTAGTTTGATTGTGTTAACCACTTACATAAAAAGAGTTCCCTATGCTTTATAGGAATACATAACAGGGAATAGCAGTACATGGTTGTCACAGGTGTGTTTCTGAAGCCTGCTAGATTTTTTTTGATCACTTTTCTGAAGTTTTCCAATTAGCATCCTTATTGTGCTTTGTACTTATTAAAAACAAAGACAAAATCATGTAGATGTACAAATAAAAGCTTTGCAACCAAAGGATTGTCCTTTTGTTTGGTGTAAGAAGTTTTTAAATAATACATGTGTTTCTTATCATATTATAGAGAAAGTATTCAGGTTTTTGAGGCAAATTTTAGAGGCTTTCAAAATGACAAGCCATGGTCATCACCAGAGGTAAGAAATAAGAAGTCTGTGCATAAAGAAAAGCACGTAATGCAGGTGCCATTCTATGTTCTAGGTGATCACAGTTATTGTTTGTATGTAAATGATTTGACTATGACTCCAGTTTAAGTAAATTGTAATTGAGTCTCATTATTTGTGCTGTATAAGAAGCAAAAGGCACCCATAGGAAGCTACTCTATCTTCATATAGTCATGTATGAGAAATTATAGGCATTTTATCTTTTTCAGAAATGTTTTTGGGTGTACCCTGACAATTTCCGTTGTGGTTTGCCTTTCAAGTGGCTATATTTACTATTCTTTGGGTAATGTGAGATAGAAGAAAACAGTCTATCAGAATTTTAACTGCTGCTTTTGTAAGTTTTCATGTTATGAAACTGAACAAATTGGACACTGTTACCCAGGGCTTACATTTTAAAATCATATCTAAAGCCACTATAGTGAGAGATAAAGATTGACTGGTAAGGCTAACACCCTTTCTCCACTAGCATTCTGGGGAAGGTCTCAGTACCATAAGGCATCTATTTACAGGTAATTAGCGCTTCTCACCTGTGTGGCTAGACATGCTGGGCCCGTGTTATTACTTAGTGGGAAACAAAGTAGTCCTCTGGTCGTTCTGTGTGCAGTGGTTCAGGTGAAGAACCCTAGTTAGGATATGCTGGCAGAGAGGGTCTTTAGAAATATTGAAATATTGAAAGAAACCAAATGACTCAGGAATGCTAAAAGGATTTTTTAATTTAAGAGTCTATTATGTTATTTAACAAACATTCAGTAGTTTTTATCAAATCACCTTTTCTTAGGTTCTGAGGACACTATACAGAGCACTAATTCAGCCAGTTTTTATCTTTGTTGATAAACCATGATGACTATATTTAGAAATTTGTTACTTGAGCAAACTCTCCTTTCATTTCCATGTTTTCTCTACATACCTACAGACACACACACGGGGGTTGGGGGGAGAAGAGATCGAAACTATTCCTATTAGTATATGTAAAAGGTTACACTTTTCATGAATTAGCTATTTAGGCTAGGGTTATGTTCTGGCCAATGAAGAGAGGACAGGGTTTTGGTTAATAGGATCACAGTACAGGAGAGAATTTGTTTTCATTTGAAGCTCACTGAATTCTTCCCTTCACATTGCTAGCTCGGTTGGCATAGTTTACTATAATCAGGTACAGCCTGGTGAGAGGTTCTGATGTCACTGGGTGTGTGTCCTTGAAGGAAGTAGTGAGCCTCCAGCCCCTTCTCTTGTGCTTTGCTCCTTGGCTGTCTATGAAGTGAATGGTTTTGTTCTGCCATCCCTATTTTGCCAAAAACAGTGATACTGCCTCTGAAAGCTGTGAGCCAAAACAAACCTTTTCTCTATAATTTGGTTATCTCAGTATATTTGTTATAGTAATGAAAAGTTGATTCACAAAAGAAGGTACAATGTAAGTATTGATGTGATGATCTTTTTTTTTATTAAATACTTTATTTTTTTTCTTCAAGTTACATCTCAGTCACAAACCCTTCCCTATTCCCCCTTCCTGTCCCACCCTTCCACCCTCTTCCCCCGAACAGCTTCCCCTTTCAGTCCAACAAATGGTTCCTTCTCTAATAACAGTAAATACTATACAAAACAACAGATATAAATATGCCACATTTATGAGAGTTAAATGGCCCAGTATACCTTCCCAATGTCCAGTTCACACATATTTGGCCCCTGACTTTAACATTCTACCATCTAACCATCTCCATGAATTTAAAGTTCTATAACTGACTTAGCTTTCATACTAACTTGCATCACTATTGTAACCATCTTCTTAGATCTAGAATGATGTGATGATCTTATTAAGTAGACATTTCAGAAAGTACCTATGAGTACTTTACTGATGCTTCCGGAATAAATCTCTTGATCAAAATGCCCTGTTTTCTGCCCCTTGCCTGTTTTCCAGGCTATAGTTGTTTTCCATAGTGGTTCCTGTGCATACCACCACACTTTAGCTTTTATTTATGGGAAACACTCTGGACTTGGTTGCCTTCATGACACCTTTACTCATAGTTTTCTGATCTGTGGTTCCTTTCTTCGTCCTGTTTCCTGTCAGTCCTGAGGACTCTCTAAAGCCCAGTTCTGATGCCCATATTTCTCTGAAGCCCCAATCCGGTTCCTAACTACTTACACCTCTGAATATAACACCTCCATTCTCTAAAACAGTGGTGCTATGTAGCAGTGTGTCAGTAGATAGACACACCAGCACAAAGGACTCTCATCCTCAGCCTGACACCAGTATTCTTTGTTCATACTAGTGTTTTTGAGTTCTGGAGACCTAGGTTGAGGATTGGGAGGCTTTGGTTTATGGTTCTGCTTTGTCATTTGTGAATGTGGATTTTGTTGTTGGTGTTCCTTTCTAAGTTTCATGATTATGTGATTAAGTGCCTTTTCATGGATTGTTGATGCAGGATACTTCCAGCATGTTATAAGTCATGGGTAATAATGCAAAGTAAGAGTTAACGTACTATAACTGCTCTAAGATGTAAAGTGAGTTTTCAGAACTGGAGGGCAAGGATTACTAAACCACAAACAAATCTGATGTTACAGATTTAAATAGAGAAAGTCAAAGCCATTTAGATTTGAACTACAAAGATGTGAGAATTGCATCTTTGTGTTATAAGCTGCATTAAAAACTTAAATATCTTCATATGATGGTAAATATGGAAGTCAGCTGTTACACCTTGTTTGAGTGTTGAAGCATTTCTTGACTGAGTACTCAGACTGCTTCATCGTGTATGTGGAAGAGGCAGGGTTCATCTGGTAGGGATGCATCCAGATTATGCGTATTATGTGACTGTTTGCATTGTCCTTCCTTTTTTATTTAACATTTCGTATGTTCATGCCTGCCCAATATTAATCAGTGTTAAAAGTTACTAAAAAACTGCTGTTACATACTCCGTCTTATAACTCCATTATGAAGTTCAGTTGCAGGCTTTTGTCATTTGGAGCATTGCATGCTGTCGTTTTTCTATTCGTAACTTGTGCTGGGAACTTTAAGCTATGTGTATAATGTATTTTAATCCAAACCTTTGTAGCTGAGTGTCAGCTGACCTGATTCCTGTTAGTATTTCTGTGTGACCTGTCAGAGCTTGTCTCTTGGTCAGGTCATACTGTCAGAGAGTCCTTTTCATGTGAGAAAATCTTATTTCATTTTTTACACTTGATATTTGCCAAAAGGCTGAAAATAGTTATTTTAAACAATAATGTATTGTTCTGTGACAACATTTTTACTTTGAATGGGTCAAAACCTAGACACAGCACTTTTTAAGGCATGCATGTATTAACTGTTTAGTAATAATATCCAATGCTTCATAAAAGTCAGTTTCTTTGGTTTGAGGGGTTTGGTTTTGTTTTGAAATAAAAGTGTTTCCAAATTAGCATAATGCATCAGGAGAAACAGTAAGGAACTTTTTCTGCTAAGTCATCCCAAGTTATCAGTGTTCCCTAAGTTATGGAAGAGCACTAATATCCAGGCTTTCAATGTCTTTTCCCAGGTTTCTTCATAGGCATGCTGCAACAGTGGTGCCAAAGATGTCATTTTGTCTCCACTGGAGTGGCTTGTGTCACTGACAATATCTCTGGGCTTATCAGTTGGTCAGAGATACTTTATGTATCTTGATCTGGGGCTCATTCTAGTGAGCTGCATCTTCTGCCACTCTAGTATGTTATGATGCAGAATGCATCTCAATAGGGAGTGAACCTTGGTCGAGAGTGCGTGCGCACGCACGCACGCCCCATCTGGCTTCCCTTCCTTTCCCTTTGCCGTCACCTACAATCAGGAAGCTCTCACTATCACAGCAAACAGTGTTTAGTATGAGGATCCTGATGCCAACCACAGCAGCCTGAAATTCAACGCTTTTACTTTTTTAAATGGATCCTCTCAGCCTTTCTCATTTGAAAAGTTAGCAGCTTTATTTAAGATCTGTGTGTTGTGTAAATAAGTGGCATTGTAAGAAGTACAGAGACTTACTATTATTTTAACAGAAGTTTCACTCTTTCCTCAAGAGTGATGCATTGTTTGTCAGGACCTGGCAGGTAAAGGGGAGGTTGTTAATGAGATATAAATATACTGTGTAGCCAAATCCAGACAACTTAAATGCAGAATTCTTCATTTCTGGCCTCTATTTACTCTTAAGGATTATTACAGAGAAAGCATAAATCTCTACTTAACATTTGTTGCTTTTATTAAAGGCTTATAGGATACCACTATTTCATATCTTTCTCTTTTTCCTACCCCAAAGATTTTAAATCCTGGCATAGTTTCCTACGCTATTGTTTGGGATGAATGAGCTATGTCTTTGCGAAGTGGCGGGAGACCACATGTGAACTAGGAAGGGAGCAGTGGAGTGCCGGCTGCAGGAATTGTCCAGGCTGGTCAGCTCTCTCTCAGTTTCCATGATCAGTACTCTGGGTGTAGCCTAGCTGGCTACTCTGCTCGGCCTCACAAAGCTGTGACTAATTGTGTTGGCTTGGGTAGAGCCTCATCTGAGGCTCAGGGTCATCTTGCAAGCTTATGTGGTTGTCAGCAGAAATCCTGAACTTGCAGCTGTTGAGCTCATAGTGGCTTACTTCTTCAAAGTCAGCAGGGAAGCAGCTGACCTCAGCCAGCGCTCCAGTCCCTCTTTTGAGGGCTTGGCTCTGATTAAGTCAGGCATACCCAGGGTTTCTCCCTAGATGAACTAAAAATCAACTTATTTGTACAGTAAGTGCATGTGTAAATTGACTTTGCCTTGGTCATGTTCTGTTGTGTTGAAGCATCACAGGTTTTGCACACACTTGAGCATGAAGGATTATATTTCCAAGTGATTCACTGAGGGTCACTTTAAGGTATGTGACTCATACTGCCTTTTCTCTTCTGTTTTCTGAGTGTCCAGCCCTGTGTTTGTCAGTGTGGACGAAGGTAGATGGTTAGTGGCTAAGTAGGTAGGAGAGCGGACTAAAGCACAGGGCACCAGCCACTTCCTCAGGGCTCTGTCATGGTCTCAGTGTCCACTGAGTGTTCCTGTGCAGGGTTTCTACTGTCTCAGATGTTTCCTTGCTGCATTAGCCGTGCGACTCTGGTTCCTTACAATAAGTCAGCCTAATGGTATGTGTCTGCCGAAGCCACCAGAAATGACTGGCAAGTCCATTCCTGGAGGCCTCAGACTTGTAGTTTGTGAAATGACTTTTAGGCTACAAGAGTTATGAATTATATGATATTTATTCAATTGGGAATTTATTATAATTCAGAACATTCAGTGCTGTTTTAAAAAGTATTTTAGAAATCATGTACAATTTGTGTTCATTCTGAGACTGCAAAGATAGTTCAGTATTACAGAGTTTATGCATACTATTTAACATATTAAACAACGTAGAGAAAAAGCCGTGAGATCATTTCCAGAGATGCCAAAGAGACATTTGGAAAAACAAAGTGGCCCTTTTCCCTCCCTCCCTCCCTCCCTCCATCTATCCCTCCATCCATCCTGGACTACATAGTGAGTTCAAAGCCAGCCTGGCCAGCTTAGTCAAATCCTGTCTCAAAATACAAAGTTATAAAGGAGCTGAGTATATAGCTCAGTTATCGAGCACTTCCTCCCTTTCTCCTTTCTTTCCTTCCTTTGTTCCTTCCTTTTGTGTGGTTTGCTTTTGAGACAGTCTTACTTTGTAGCCCAAGCTGGCCTAGAATTCACTCTGTAATCCAGATGGCTTCAAACTTGTGGGCAGTCCTCCTGCCTCTGCCAAGTGTTGGAATTACAGCTCTGAACCACCATAGTGGACTTGATTACCATTTTTTTTTTTTTTAAAGATTTATTTATTTTGTATACAGTATTCTGTCTGCAGGTATATCTGCAGGCCAGAAGAGGGCACCAGATTTCATTACGGATGGTTGTGAGCCACCATGTGGTTGCTGGGAATTGAACTCATGAACTCTGGAAGAGCAGCCAGTGCTCTTAACCGCTGAGCCATCTCTCCAGCCCGATTACCCATTTTTGATTGAAAAACAAAAGACTGAATAAGTGGCTGTCGCCCTAGCATCAGTTATATACATCACAACCCTAAGCTACTGTCATTGTTAGACAATACCAGAGACATTTATTCCTGCCTACTTTCTAGGTTCATTTCTGTTGTTATGATGAAACACTGTAACCGAAAGTAACTTGGGTAGGAAAGGGTTTGCTTGCCTTATACTTCCAGGTCACAACCCACCCTTGAGAGAAACAAGGAACTCAGGCAGGAACTCAGGCAGACGAATATATATATACTCAGTTACTGAGTATATACTGAGCCTAGCGCGAGTGAGGCCTTAAGTTTAATTCCCAGCCCTGGTGGGGGGTGGGGAGCACTTGAATGTTATAACTAAAGAAAAGAAACCTTTTCAGTAGCAACAACAATGGTAATATAAAGATAAAATATCTAAAAATTACATGAGAAGATTAACACTTCTAAAAACTACAAAAGTAGACTTGAGCAGAGCCTATGACACTATCAAAGAATCAACATCATAAACATGCCAGTAGATCTTATGTTCTTATACTTATTTATAAATTTGAAATGTCTAATAGTAAAAATTCTATCAGGTCTTTCTGTCTTTCCTCTCTGGAGAAGAGTTAGTAAAAGTTGAATGTAAGGCAGGTAAGGGAAAACAAACACAAAAAGCTAAGAAAACTCTGTAAAATAATAAGATGCAGTCTTTATAAGTAAATATGACTTGCCTGAAAAAGCAGATTAACTTAGGAGTCCATATAGTGTGGAAGTGTGAGTGCAGCATCCCAGATCAGGGGTACAGGATGCCTTTTGTCAATGATGTAGCTTTGTGGAGAAAGATCCACTTGAAATTGTACCTCAAGTCTAGACCTGGAGAGCCTGCTAATGGCTTTGAGCTGTAAAACTAAAGGGTAAACCATATTAGCACTAGAGGAAACCATGCTGAAGGACACCACATGAGAGCACTAATGATGGCTGTGACTCAAGCCTAAAAGAAAATGATGGGTGAGTTAAACTATTGGGGGGGATGGGGCAAGATGGTTCAGCTGGGAAAGGCGCTTCCCACCAAACCTGGGAACCTGAGTTCCATCCTGGGACATGCATGGTGAAAGAAGAGAATCAATCCTCATAACTTTTCCTCTGACCAGCCACACACGTGCATACAGAAGAAATAAATCAAATGTAATAAAATTAGTAAATAGGAATTTAGCTTAGGAAAAAAGCATAAAAGAAAAGTCAAAAGGCATAATTAACCTGGATAAATTCAACTGTATAGTAGACAGCCTCTAAGAATAAAAAACTAGGAGCCATGGAGCTCAGTGGTAGAGTACTAGCTTCATATGTATAAAGCCCTGAGTTTAATCTCCAGTATTCCAGAAAAAAAAATTGAAAAGACACAATGGAAAAATAGGTAGAAATATAAGCTTATTTAGTGAACAGAAAAGATATGCAACAAATGATATGTGTGTGTCCATGCATGCGTTCATGTGAGTTTGGATCGATGTGTATATGTGTGTGTGTGTGTGTGGCTAGTTGGCAGCCTTGTTTTTTCTTAGATACATGTCTGGGTAGGCTAAGCTGACTGACCAACAAGCCCCAGGAATCTACCTGTCTTTGCCTCCTTGGCCTTGGAACTACAGGTGTGTACCACCCACTTGCCTTTTTATTTTGAGGGAATTACATTCAGGTCTTAGGCTTGCCCTATAGACACTGAGCTATCTCCAGCCTACAAATGACTTATAAAAGTATGTCAGTCCCACACATAAAACAACAACAACAAAGAAGATAGATTCAAACTACAATAAGAAAGCATGTCTTACTGATCAGCATACATTTCCAATCTTGTGGTAAGGAGATGGGGAGAATAGGCCTTTTAATGTACTGCTCATAGGAATAAGAACTGTCCCTGTAAAGAGAAATGTTGCGATACTGGCATTTGTGTAATCAAAGCAATTCCACACCTAGGGACATATCCCAGAGATAAATTGGCAAAAATATAAAAAGATGTATTCATAAAATTATTCTTGTGACTGTGTTTCTAATAGGAAAATATTAGAAATAACAGAGGTATTTGTCAGTAAGTAAGTTGTATGCAAGGGAGTTCTAAAAAAGAATATAGATGATGTCTGGTGATGTGGTATGATTTCCAAGATACAGTATTCTGAGAACAAGATATTCCCTAAAAAGTATTGACTATTGCTATGTGAGAGATGTATAGCATGCATTTTATAAGAACTCTGCAATCACTTATATAAGAAGGAAAATAACAAGCAAAATGTACATATTTTGTAAAAAGAAGCATTTGAGGGGAAAAATACAAAGTAAAATCAATACATCTACCTCTGGGAAGACAGAAGGGAAGGCATTTGAAGTGAGACTTTAACTACACTGTAATATCCCTTCTCTGCAAGTTTTTCATATTGTTATTGTACGTTTGTGTAATGTGTGTGAGGTACGTGTGCCACTGAGTGCATGTGGGGTCAAAGAACAACTTTGTGGAAACAGCTTTTACATGGGTTTAGGAATCATACTCTGTCGCCAGGCTTTCTGAGTGTCTTGGTGGTCCCTTTGACTTGAGAATTGTCAACAGTTTTAACTTTTGAAAACTAAAATTTTAAAGGTAAAAATCATATTGGCATGTCCTTCATTTATTTGCTGCAATAAGAAAAGGATGTTTGTTATTATTAATTTATGTGTAGTTTAAAATTATTTGCTGCTGGGCACAGTCTGCAGAAGGATGATTTTGTTCTTCTGCTTAGTTAGTCCTTCATCTGTGCCTCTGCAACTCTCCAGCATTTCCGGGGAACCAGCATGCAGTGCAGTAAGCAATTAGAAACCCACTTTGAGATACTCTGTTACCCACTCAAGGTGGTTTCTCATTTTTAGGGAAAGAATTGAAAGTCGATTCCTTTGCTTTTTATTTCACATGTGAGTCTTCTAGAAATGTGTAGCATCTGAAACCAGCACTGAGCAGCAGGGTCAGAGCTTTCTTTCTGATTAGCTAGTTCTCAGGTGTGTGGATGTCCCACATTGCTGTTCCTGCCCACTGCCAGCGTCCTCTTGGGTCGTTTCTACTCTTCAGATGCCTCTGAGTTGTTTCATTTCTTTTAGTAGTCCAGGCCTCATACACATTTGAAAATCATGTCTTCTGTAGGGGGAAAGGTGCCTTGAAAGAACTAGAAAGCCACTCTTATGACCTCATTCCACCCCTAGTGTCTCAGACCCATTAAGAGCTCTAGATGTGGGGCTAGCCTCAAATCCTTTACCATTGACCTGTGTGACTTTGGCACATCACTTGGCAAATTACTTAGCCGCTCTGTCTCACTTTTTTCATCTTTAAAGAAGAAATGGTTATACCTACCTTGTAATTTGTTGTTTGATATTCAAATGGGTTATTATTTATAGTCTTGAACTGGCACACAAGACATTGTTAATGGCCTGCTTACCTACAAAAGAAGGGTGTTGGGAGGCTTGAGAGAAACTCCTTCGAGATTTGTGTCCCTAACTCAGTGTGTGTGCTCTCTTCCATGTTAACTGATTCAGCTGGGCTCATCATCAAATGGAGGGAGAAGAAGAGAGAAGCCGCTACTTGTTGGCATTGGCTGGCCCCTTGGGGTCTCATTATCTTTTCAATACATTTGTCTCCTTGGAATTTATTCCTTCCTCCTCTTGTAAAGATATGTGAATTTTGTGGAGCTTTTTTGTTCCTTTTGTTGATTGTGTTGTCTCTTTGCAGTTTCAGATTTCCTTTTTATTGATGGTTTGGTGACATGATTATTAGTTTCTTATTCATCAAAATTAAGGAAAGGTACTTTATTAAGAGAACAAGTTAGGGTCTGGAGAGGTTGCTCAGTGGTTAAGAACACTTGCCGTTGCAGAGGACCCTGTCTTAGTTCTAGCATCCACATGGTGTCTCATAACCATCCATAACTCTAGTTCCAGGGGATCCGATGTTCTCTTAGAACTTTGTGGGGCACCAAGCACAAATGTGGTTTACATACATACATGCAGGAAAACACCCATTCACATAAAAAAATTACGTAAATCTAAAAAAAATTAACTTTTTAAAAAAGATAAACTGAAGTGGGATATAGTCGTGCCTGTAATCCCAAATTTTAGGATTGGAGAAGGGGCAGATCCTATTCAGGGTCATTCTTGGCTGCATAAGGAATTCCAGATTAGCCTTGGCTACTTGAAACTGTTTCAAACACAGAAAACAAAACAAACAAAATAGAAAAAAAAAAACCCAAAGATAATAAATTATACATCAATATTTGAAAATGCTGAACATCCCTAAATAGAATTCTGTCTCACCTGTATAAGCACATAGAATAAAATGGCACATTGCCTTTCGTTTAGTAAAGGTTCTTTTTTCTTAAGAGTCACAGAATTGGGAGCACTTGGCTCTTACTGTAAAGGATACCCTTTTCCCAACAGTTCTCCATTACCAATTGAATTCTTGATTTTGTGTGTCTGTTTTGCCTGTGTTTATGTGTGATGTATGTATGTGTCTGTGTGTGTGTGGGGGGGGTTACATGAAGACAGGTGGAACTCACTGCACATGCATGTGGGGGTCAGAGAACAGCCTCCTAGGTTGATCCTCTCCTTCCGCCTTTGTTTGAGGTCGGGTGTCTTTGTTGTTTGCCCCTGCATATTGCAGACCAGCTGGCCCACATGCATCCAGAGATTCTCCCATCTCCACCTTCTGTCTTGTCTCAGGTCACTGGGATTATAGATGTGGTCTGCTGCGTCCTGCTCTGTGTTGCTTTTGGGGATTCAAACACAAGTCCTCACTCTTGAATGTCATCTGCTTTACCTACTGAACCATCTTCCCAGCTGTCATGTGAATCTTTAATTGATAACACACTCAATGTGTTACCTATTCAATATGTAATTAGATAGGTGCTAAGTGTGTACTAGGTTCAGACCACTGTGTCAGGCCCTAGGAATAAAGGGAGTGTGACTGGACTTGACCCTAGGAGGCCCAACTGAAGAGAGACCAGCAAGCTGTTCCAAACCTTGATCCTTGGCCTTATGTCACTAACCACTTCTTACCCAGCTGTAACAAACCACAGTTGTCTTAACCTCTCCAAATTGATTTTTCCATCTGTAAAAGGAGAGAGTTAGGCCTCAATTATCTCCATAGTCCTGCCTTCAACCGAGACGCTGGGATCCCAGCATTTTCATAAGGTCACTTTGGGGAATTAGACAATTTTTATGAAATCGCTTTAAAAACTATTAAGTGCTATATAAACAAATATAATATAAACAAAAAACATTATTTACTGATTTGATGTTATACGCTGATATTTTTTGTTCCAAAGAGAAAACAATGAAGTGTTATAACTGTGTCCCAGATGCTTCAGGGAGAGGGCAGCCTCTTCGTGACTGTAAGGGTTCCGTAGCGCCTGTTGTTTAATATCCTCGTTACCAAGTACTTCACTGCACACTGATTTAGACCACAGGCTCCAGAAGCTTAGTATAGTTATACATGAACAACACACTCTCAGCTGGGACCATTTTGAGGGATCTGTTCTTTACTAGGTTTATGAAATTCAAAATTAATAGTAAGCATCCATGACCATGGATTGATTGTACTTATACAACCACATATCTAAATGTACCTTGCAATGCTATTAGAGATTGAATGTCTTTGTCTTTTGCCCATCAAAAGTTTTTGAGTGGGGCTAGAGAGATGGCTCATTAGTTAAGAGGACTTGCTGTTCTTGCAGAGATCCCACACCTGTAACTCCAGTTCCAGGGAATCCAGTGCTCTCTTCTGGCCTGTGAGCCCCAGACATGCACATGGTGCAAATTCGCTTTTACGTGCACACACACACACACACACACACATGCGCGCGCGCACACACACACTTAGTCTTTTAGTAGATGGACATAGACATTTAACCTTCAGATTTATATTAATTAAAACTTTTCATTTTTTTCTCTCCATATTCATAAATTATAAGAACTCTTAATAACAAGGAGGAAGGATTCACTAAATAAATCAACTCACAAGGTTGCCTCAGCAATCATATGGGTTTCATTCTTTTCTTCCCTCCCTCCCTCCCTCTTTTTCTTCTTTCCTTCCTTCCTTTTTTTTAAAATCTGAGACAGGATCTCACTGTGTAGACCAGGCTGGCCTTGAACTCATAGAGAACCACCTGCCTCTGCTTCCTAAGTGCTGAGATCAGAGGTGTGCACTACCATGCCCAACCTAAGAATTGTGTTTTAATTATTCCTAGATATTTGTTCTCAGACTTAATTACTTAAACTCTGAAGTTTGTAATTAAATATGATTGTCCTTCACAGGTGTTCATAATGTGTATGCCTTTTAAAAATATTTCAAGATTTCTTTATTTTTATTTTTTTAAGTATATGAGCGTTTGCCTACATGTGAGTATGTACATGTTCCACATGCATGCCTGGGACCCAAGGAGGCCAAACAAGGTCACTGTATCCCCTAGAGGTGTCATTAAAGGGCTGTGAGGTGTTGTGTCAGCACTGGGAATTGGTGCTGGTCTTCTGCAAGAGTACCATTTGCTCTTAACCTTTGAGCCATATCTCCAGCCCCATGAAATTATTATTATTATTTTTTTTTTTCGAGACAGAGTTTCTCTGTATATCTCTGGCTATCCTGGACTCGCTTTGTAGACCAGGCTGGCCTCGAACTCACAGAGATCCGCCTGCCTCTGCCTCCCAAGTGCTGGGATTAAAGGCGTGCGCCACCACCGCCCAGCTGAAATTATTTTTATTTATGTGTGTGTGTTATGTTCACATCCATGTCGATGTGCATGGAGTGTAGAAGCAGGCATCAGATCCCGTGAAGCTATAACTGTAGGCAGTTATGAGCTGAAGGATATGGCTGCTGGGAACTAAACTCAGCTCTACTCATTCTGCATCTTAATTGCTGAGCTCTCTCACCACCCCAGTGCCACATTTATTTTACTTATATTTACTGCTAGATTACCTAATTTTCTGTTGAAATATGGTGAAAATCGTTCCTTAAAAACTGTATCTGAAGTAAAACTTGAATTTTTCATTGCAAAGTTACTTGCAGCAATGAGTAAATGTTGCTCATTTAACATGTTAAAAGGCTTTGAAATTAATTTTATGTTTATTACATGATCGTAGATTTATGTTCAGCTTTTGAAGAATGAAACCATTACTTTGTTTTACTGGTAAATTCATGCCTAATGAGTCCTCCCTTGTAATTTATGATAGGAAAATAGTGTTCGGTTGTGAAAGCTAGAATTGAGTTAGTCAACCAGAAGTGAGTCTCTAATTGTTTCCAAATGCCTACTTTTCCTTTTCCTGCAGGGTTTGGATGCTGCTCTAAGTCTTAACTCAGTCAGGAATTTGCTAAGCTTGTCTTTTCCTCCATATCCTTTCATTATGGCTAGATGGATCCATGCTAAAATCCATTTTATGATTCCCTGTTATGATAGTTAATCAGAAAAATATGGGCAGAAACTCTTGAGCTAAACAAAATTTTAAAAGGCAAAAGCTGTAGTTGCCTCAGACTTATTTTATATTTTATGGACTTAAAAAATGACCTTGGTTTCTGAATTACATCTCCGTCTGTGAGTGAGCAAGCCCTGTTTTCACCAGCAGTTGGATGTCTGACATTCTGACACCATTTCAAATCGTTGTTAGCAAAGCTATGTGGAATATTCGTGTGCTGAGGTGGGGTGCTTTCTGGGACATAGTAGCCATTCCAGTTTTCTTAGAAGAGCCTTTCCAACAGGAAAGATAAAGGTTGACCCTGTAAGTAGGTAAAGCCTTTTCTGACTTACCCTTGTTTTTTCTTGAGATTTAGTGATGAAGGGAAGAAAAAAAATGTATGGATTAATTGTACTTTAGTCATTTCTTTTCTACACTCTGACTCTTTTATTTCACCCAAAGAGTCTTCATCTATTTCTTAATAGTATGTACAGTAGATACAAACAGGTGTTGCTCTTTAGTTTAAATGAATGAATTGACAGCCAATATTCTTAACTAGCAAACGCCTGAATTCTATCTCTAGTTGGTTTTCTTTTCCAACCTTCTTTGAGCTAATCATTACTTCTTAAAGTGTGTGATGAAGGTCTAGAGCAGCATTGTGTCATTTTATTTGATGGCCTTCTGTTTGTGTTTTCTTCTGTCATAGTGACATGTATTCTTCTGGAGGTGTGCTTTCCTGTTCCCATGGGTTTCACTTACTGAGCTTTTACTGTCTCCATTGGTGCTTTCTTTCTGTTAATAATTTCATGCATTCTAAAAGATTTAGTAATTTTCCCTGACCTAATGTGTACTCTTTGAGTTAATTTTGTTTAGTGGAATTAGCTGTAAATTCTGTTCCATAAACATTTATATATCAAACACTGAAATGTTGGGGACACAAACCTATGTCCTAATCTATAAATTGCTTTTCAGTATACATACACACACACAGACACACATACACACACACAGACATACACACACGCAGACACAGACATACACACACACAGACACACAGACATACACACACACAGACACAACTTGATGATTTTGCAATATAATAATTCCATAAGTACCACTGATGCTTTTTTCCCCTCTTTTCGAGACAGTCTTTCTAGGTATCCCAAACTGGCCTCACCCTTATGAGTGCCGGGATTACAGGCATGCCACCATGCCTCCCATCATTCATGTGCTTATAGGAGCAAAGAATGAACATCTCATAGTTTAGAGGACAGTTCATGATCAGGAAATATACCGCAAAGGAAATCAAACTTGAGTTTTAAAGAAATAATAGAACTTAAATAAAAGACCCACCTAAGAATGTTTAAGTATGCAGGGCATGGTGGTGCACAACTTTAGTTCCAGCACTTGGGAGGCAGAGGCAGGCAGATCACTGTGAATTTAAGGCCAGCCTGGTCTACAAAGTGAGTTCAAGACAGCCAGGACTAACCAGAGAAATCCTGTCTCAAAAATACAAACAAACAAAAAGAGAATACTCTAAGTAGAGATTATAGTATTAGCCAAAGTATGAAGGAGATGAACAGCACAAGGTAAAGTATGGTATATTTGAAGAGCTTAAGATGTGAGACAAAGTTTGAGAGCAGGTAAAGGTAGAGGGGATTAGAGACAGCCTTCCTCTCCCCTTAAAACAGTACCATGTTAAAGAGCTTACACTGCATCCCTTAGGAATTGGGGGGCTTTTGACCTAGCCTTTAGTAGGAACAGATAGGACCAAATGTTTGTTAGCTTCATAGCACTATGGAAAATAGTTGTTATATATAGCTGCATCAACAGATCCCACAGAAATCTAGTAGCTAGCTTACATTATTATCATGCAGTCTCTGTAGCCCAGGAGGCTGTGGGCATGGCTAACAGAGTTCTCGCAAGGCAGCAATGAAGTCATCAGCCCAGAGTGCAGTCTTTACAGAGGTCAGTGGAGGAACAAGCTACTTCTAGCCTCCCTCAAGCAGTTGCTGACAGTCTTCTGTTCTTTGGGGCCAGTGAGCTGGATTCCAGATCCTCTCCTGAGGTGTCCCTTCTTCTCTTGCCCCATGGGTCTCTTGATAAAAGAATTCACTATATGGCAGCTGTGAGGTAGCAAGTGAGAGTGAAAGTGGAAGCTAGGTCAGAGGCCAGGGTGTTAAAGCTACAGTTCATGACTTGTTATACAGTCTGTCAGTAGCAAGTTGTTAAGTCTCCCTCTAACCTAAACACATTTTAGAGCGAAGATCACACCATGAATCCTAAGGGTCTTGGGAGCCATCTTTGAAGCTGCCTCCCAAGTGGACTTTAATGCTATAAAATTAGATGCCAAGGAACACTTAGAAGGCTAATGTAATAATCCAGGTGAAAGGTCTGAAATCACTGTGCCTATGGAGTAGGTTGAACTGGTTAACTGCTGTCTTGGGTGTAGTATCAGGACAGCCTGTTAGTTCATAGAACACAGGTGCTATAGGGCTTAAGGAGTCACAGATAATATTTAGTTCTTGGTTCTTACTAAACAAATATTTTTTACTTAAATGTGACTGAAACTCCACATTGAAATTGTCATCCTCGCTGCTACCTTCTCTGCAAACTTTAGTAATCTAGGCTCATCTCTAACCTCCTGCCATTGTGTGTTTTGCTATATTGTAAGATACCAGTTATTTCTGTTTGTTTAACTCTCCTTCTGTCTTTGTTCCCATTGCTATTCTTCTTTATTCAAGAATCACTGTATACTTAAAAGTTGGAGAATAGACTTCTAATTCCTTTCCTGTGTCCTTTTCTTTAATGTAGATTCTAAAATGCCTGGTATCTGTATCTTTCAGTCATTCAGCCAACACTTGTCGCAGGGAAAATTGGTGACCAGCAGTTTACTAGGCTTCCTTGAGACACAATGATAAGCAGGACATTGCCCCTGTTCCTTTGGTCTGGATTAGTATTTCCTCGTCCTTCTCATCTATCAGAAATACCATGAATCGTTTAGGCACAGTTGTGAATATGATGGTGAGCAGGACATTGCCCCTGTTCCTTTTAGCCCACTTTAGTATTTTCTTTTCTCTTCTGTTAGAAATACCATGACTCCTTAAGGCACCGTACCACTTCCACTCTGCAGAGACGTTGAGGGACCACAGGCATGTGTTCCCATGGCCCCCACCTCCTGTAACTGTTTCCACGAGAATTCTTATTTGACATTCAGGGATTGCATAAAGCTAAAATTAAGCAGTGGCTTCAGTTGTTACGGGCAGTGAAGGTATTTCTGACCTCTCTCCTCGGTATATAGCCAACAGTAGAGCAGAGACTCACCCTCTGACTTACTGGAATCACCTTAGAGCTCTGCAGGCCTGTAGACATCAGGACCTTCCTTAGATCCTCTGATTCAGTATGCCAAAACTGAAAGCAGAGTTAGCTCAAAGATGAATTTTGTATCTAGCTAGATTAGGGGGTTATTGCACTAGCATCACCCTTACCGTTGTGCTGTTAGTTGCTTTGTATACACGCGGTCCTCCAAATAACTTAAAGCAGTAGTTCAAATGTTGGGTGAAGAGCTCCTGTGTCAACACAAAGTGACCTTGGGGCTTTGTTCTTAGAGGCACCTCGTGATATCAATATTATGGGCTCAGTGGTTGTGAGCACTTGCTGCTCTCACAGAGGACCAGAATTTAGTTCCCAACTCCTACATTGGATGATTCACAACTGACAGTCCTAGGGGGATCTGAAGCACTCTTGCAGACTTCCTAGGCACCCACAGGCATAGATGCATGCGCACACACACACACACACATACACACACACACACACACACACACTCACAGTCACTCACTCACTCACTCACTCACACTTTTTAGAAGAATGACTGGCAAATAATCAGTTTTAGAAACAGTAGGTGAATCAACGGATACACTAATGGATGTATTCTCTCCAGCTCCTTTACTCTAAAGCTTACTGATTCTATGAGAGCTTTGGAACAAAGAACAGTAGATTATTTTTTCCTGAAGTTCTAAATAATTGTATTCTGTTCTTTAAAGAAGTGTATTATTACCATCTTGCAAATGGAGATTGTTAAAATGTGGCTTAATTTTATGTGTTTTTTTTCCCCCTTTAGTGTTATTCCTCTTTTAAGAGAGTCTATTGGAATATTAATGCAAAGAACTCCTCCCTCTTTGGAAAATACGCTTCCCCAGTGCTATCAGAGGGTAAGTTTGCAAAGGATTGGATTCTATGTTGTTTCCAAACTGTTAGAGCTTTCATCTTTTCCTAAATATGAGTAGCATGTGAATATAATTTAATCTTTCTTCCAAGACTGCAAGGTGACCATGAATGTCATTTGTATAAACCCAAGTGAATGCATTGGAAAGTATTAAACTCTACTAAAGAAAATATATATAGTATCCTTACCTAGAAATTGAGCTATTAAAAATATAGAATGTGGGCAGCAGATGAAATAAGTATACAGTCAATTGTCTTAGTCAGTGTCCCACTGCCGTAAAGCAACACTGTGACCCAAGCAACTCTTATAAATAAAAGTGTTTAGCCGGGGCTTGCTTATACTGTTAGTCTGTCATCATTCAAAGAAGGGTATTATTACCCGTGGGCAGCATGGGGATATGTCGGCAGCCATGGCGCTGAAGCAGTAGATAAGATCTATATCCTGACCTTCAGGCAAAAAAAAGAGACAGAGAGAGACACAGAGAAGAGAGTCTCACACGCATGCACACACACACACACACACACACACACACACACACACACACACACACGGCCTGCCTAATGTGGTCTTTCGAAACCTCAAAGCTCACTCCTCCAAAAATGCCACACGTTCTCCGATAAGGCCACACCTCCTAATCCTTTCCACAGCCTGGTGACTAAGCCTTCAAACATCTGAGCCTATGGGGACCATTATCATCCACGCCACATCAATGTATTTAAAAGCATCTATTTTTATTTATATGATGTGTGTATTTCTGTGTATGTATGCCACATGTGGGTGGGTACCTGTTGACAACAGAAGGGAATCAGAGCCCCCAAAGCTGGAGTTCCAGGCACCTGTTAGCTACCTGAGGTGGGTACTGGGTACTGAGCTCCAGGTCTGTGAAAAACAACAAGGGCTCTTAATTGGTGAGCCATCTCCCCAGCCCTCTGGATGTCCTTTGTTTGTTTGTTATTTTGTTTTTGTGGCATCCAGTGTGCATCAGATTCTCTTCTGTAATACTGGAGACATATGGTGAACAAAGAAGGACACTGTGCTCCCATGGAGCTCACAGTCTAGCGGGGACAAAGTAAATATTAATTGATGTTGATGGTAAGAAAACATCAGTGATGTGCACGGTGAGAGATGAACTGAGAATGTGGCAGATGTGAATGGCTGTATCAGACTCAGCAAAGAAACCATATCCAAGGAAAGTGAAACCCTGATGACCAGAAGTGTCCAGCTGTATACAGATCCTCAAGAAGAATGTTCCAGGCAAAGAAGAAAACCACTAATGGGAGGCAGCTATGGCTGGAACTAATTTAGTGTATTTGGAGAATAGCAAAACAGGTTTTGTGGCTGGAGCATGACAAAAAAAAAAAAAAAAGGGAAAGTGATTGAAAGGTTGGAAAGAAGGCAAGGACCAGATGTTAGCAGGTCTTGATCATACTAAGAGGCTCAGACTTTACCCCCAGTCAGTGGGAGGCATCTGGAATGCTTTGGGGTGGCAGGAATGTAATGGCACTTGTGCTTTAATAAGATTGCCCTATGTGGAGGACATGTCTGAGAAAAGCTGGCTGAGACTACTGTCATTGGCGGCAAGATGGAGGCAAATACACATTTGGGGTATATTTTTGGAGGTGGGTTGCATTGGTAAAAGGGAAAGAGGTATTGTCTCACACCTTGGTATATGTTGACACTGGTATATGTTACTGTTGAGAGTGAGACAAGGGTAGAAAGTGTTTGAAAGCAGGAAGTTATTTCAAAGTAAGATTCTGTTTATACCATATTAAAATTGAAATACTGAACAGACATTTAGGGGGAATGCCAGATAAGTAGCGCATCTGCAACTGTGGGCACTGGTGAGGACTGGCAAGACCTAAAATCAGGCCAGGGCAGAAACTCAGGGACAGAGTGCTATCCAGTGTGCACAGGCCCTGGGTTAGGTTCCCCGGGTCACGGCATGAGGATAGAAGACTGTCTGAAGCATTGAGACAGCATGTGCTGAGGTCGCATGGGAGAGGACATAGTTGTGTGCTCTTGGCTGTTTTCACCTCCAGATTCAGGGCATAGGTGGAAGAGCCAGAAAAGGAGTTAGGGGAGTTGCAGAATCAGAACAGAGGGTGGCCATTTCACCTTTACATTTTTCTAAACTTCTTTTTATCTGTTTAAAAAAATATGTCCATTTTATATCAGTATTCAAAATTGTATCTTTAACGAAAGAAATGTCCTTTTAGCCTATTAACCTTTCCAAGGAGGATTTTCTGTGTAATAAATTCTCTCATTTCTTAATATGTGTTGATTTTTGTCCTTTATTTCGTTCCCCTCATTTTTGTGGCCTACTTTATCAGATTTTGGGGGGTTTTGTTTGTTTTTAAGTTTGGTAGCTTGCCTGTACTTACACTTCTCTGATCTATGTGTTAAAGTTATAACTTCCCTCTAGGTACTCTCAGGTGTCTTGACAGATTTTGATCAGTGTTCATTCATTCTCTTTCCTTAGGAGTCTCAGTTGCATAGTGAGTACTCCATAGGTATTTGTCATGTAGGGGTTCGAGTCCAGCTTTCTGACTTGCTGTATAATCGTATCTAGGTGGTAGGGCACTATCCTGATATTGATACTGATATCTACCCTGTGTTCCAGGTACAGCAGTTACAAGGAGTGTACAGCTTGCAGGAACAGCACTTCTGGACGCTCTGTTCTGATGTTTACGTTGGGACCTTGAAGCTCATAGTAGCCCCTGATGCTGATGCCAGGTGGATCTTAAGCCAAACACATAATATTTTTACTCAGGTATCACATGTTACAAATCTCTTTTAAAAAACTTATATTGCTCTGTATCTTGGTAGCTTTAAAAATCTCTTATATGACACATCAAATATAGAAGCTACTAAAATAGAAGTATAAGTATTGTTCTCCAATCAGAGGCAAAATTTAGAAGGTCTTTATTTTCCTCAACAATTCTATTTCTTTCTTTTTTTTTTTTTAATTTTCAGTGCTGCCTATTGATCCAGGGCCTTCCACTTTAGTTAGTATTATTGACTGGAGTCTAAACATTCCTCTAAGCAGAATCACTTTCTGTGATATATGTGTCACTGCTTACATATTTCACTCTTTTTCTCCCTTCACATTTTCATACATGAATATAATATGCAGTCTAGTTAAATTCAAGGCATTACATAAATTAGAGATTCTGTCTCCTGATAAGAGACACACATGCTTGGATTCCTTATGAATGAATCACTAACAGATCTAATGTTAATTAGGGGTTTATATAATCCTAATCTTCATTGCAGTAAAGACTCTCCTATACTCTGTGCTGTTCCACTTGTTCAGAACATTAACAGATTTCTGAGCAGACACAGTATATAAATGTGTCTCAACTGTATAAATGTGTATCACCATGGCTTTCATAATGAAGCCTAGGAAGCCTATATACAGTGTGTCTGAATATTCTCACACTGGCTCTGTGTTTGGGGGCCAAGGGATAACAACTTTGCAGTAATCTGCACATCTCTGCAGACCACGGTCTTCTCCTTTACTCCATATCTTCTCCTAGTGTCTCCTCTGCAGACCACGGTCTTCTCCTTTACCCCATGTCTTCTCCTAGTGTCACCTCTGCAGA
>CAJQZJ010031998.1:5139985-5209190 GCA_907164525.1 Lophiomys imhausi | reverse complement strand
CAAGAGCTGATTGTGGCTAGGGTAAGTTCAAAATGATGGCTATGATGTAAAGTGGTCAGATTCTGGGTTTGGATAAGTATTTTGGAGGGAAAGCCACCCATGTTTTGTAAGTAGGTTGAGTTTTGGTTGTGAGAAACAGAAAGATCTTTGGTATGGGAATAGGTCAACAGATTGGAGGGTCCTGTGGTACTGATATCCCCAATAGAACTGACAGGGAGGTGCAAGTTTCAGTCTGAACATACAAACATGGAGGTATGAACACATATAAAGGTCGACTTACAGTCTGGCGGTAGAGATCATTAGGGAACAAGTGTAGATTGTAAGAACTAAGCCTTTTGGTATGCCAGTGTTTATTGCTCAATGATAGAAGAAACAGGGAAGGAGACTGGCAGTTTGGCATGTGACTGACCAGTGTTTGGCACTAGGAGACTGTTAATATGTATTATTACTGATAATCAGGACTGAGAACTGGATATGGAACAGTATGAGCAATTTGGAAGTTGCTTGACAGACAGATAGTTTTAGAAAGTGGTGAGAGGTAAAATTAGGGTTGAATGAATGCAAGACCAAAGGAATTAGAGAAAGTGAATATGAACATGTTTTGGGAATTTTTGGCTAACTATAACAACAAAGACTGAGACTGTACCAGGCAGGAAGAGATGTTGGGTAAACATTTTTTTTTTTACAGTAGAAGAAATTATAGTGTATTTGAACACTAATAGAAATGACCCAGTTGAGAGAATAAAATTGATAATATAGAAGAAATAGGGGGCTTTACAGGAGTTGTTTTGTATTGCATTTATTGTTATAAGAGAAAGAACCATTTGTTGGACTGAAAGGGGGAGCTGTTGGGGGGAAAAAGATATACCTTAAACTAAAAAAAAGGGTAGAGGATGGGGGGGTTGAGGGGGAAGAGGGTGGAAGGGTGGGACTGGAGGGGGGAGTAGGGAGGGGATTGTGATTGAGATGGAACTTGAAGATATAAAAAATAAATTATAAAATTTAAAAAAAAAGAAATAGGGGGCAATTTAGTGAACAGTATCCTGAGTAGCAAGCTCATATCCCAAACTGAAGGAATTGGAATGTAGAATAGGTAACCAATTGTTAGTTGTGGAAATTAAATACATGCAGAAGTTGCCATGGGAAGAGTTAGCCTTGTGAGCTGGTTTTAATGGGGGGGGTAACTAGTCAGGCACTGTGATATCCTAACAGTGGTGGCAAATAGATACCTCCATCTCATAGCACATAACAGGGCTTGTGACTAATGGTGTGGATTTTTTTCCTTTTCTGTAGTGTTTTGACAACTTACAATGAAAACATATTGTTTCTTAGAAGACAAAAATAATTCTGTTTTCAAAGACAAGCGAGGTGTTGCTTTCCTACGGCTTTGCTAGACTGTCCATCTGTTATAGGTTTTACAGGTTTGATCTATTTTTCTTTCGAACTTTTCAGGGTGGAGTGAGGCAGCTTTATGTACAGATTGACTTTGCAGCGGTATAGTCAATGAAAAGAAATTGTTTGAGGACCACAATTTTCCAGTACTGTACAACCCAAAGCATTGTACACCCAGTGCTCTAAAATAGAGGCGTCACCACTACAACTCGGAAGCACCAAGAAGAGCAGGTGGAGTCAGCCGTGTGCTGGGGTCACAGCCGGATCCTGCCCAGACTGGTGACTTGTGTGCTTTCCCTCCAAGCCATTCTGGTTGCTAAGGTTTCTGGGTTTGTTCTCGGGTGTTGGGTTATCTTTTTTTCCCCTGTGGGGGTTCTTGCTGATCAACTTCAGCCCATCTTTATCATCCTATCCAGCCAGTGAGAAATTCAGACCGTAGGCCTCCAGTTCTCCGAATGTCTTCACTTAAGCTGCTGGAAACCACTGCTTTTATTCCCACAAAACCAGTGTTGTTTTTACAAAAAGAAGTGTGTAATGTCACAGTTGTTGGCATTCTTCAGTGTAATCATATGTTTGTAAAATTGTTTGTACCTTGCAAACTTACGAACCAAACCATATTGGGTTTTCAAAGTGCCTTTGTATCAAAAATATAGTTGCCAGCATAGAAATGTAATATCAAAGGTCATATATGTTTTCTTAAATGGATATTCTGTAATTTGTACAAAATAAGACTTGCTAGTAACATATACAATTGTCTTTGTGTATTTCCAGCATAGATTTAAACATATTAAATTTCTTGTCTTGTGAAAAACATTATTTTGCTTTATAAGAAAAATCCAATGGTCATTTTAAGTTACATTGTAGACTATTTTCAAAACTGCAAATACATTAGAAAAACATATCTAAAATATCTGCTACAGTACAGACTTCTATTAAAACTTTCACCTGTCTGTGGTAAATTTTCCAGTAGCTTTCCTTGCCATTTTCATAGATTCTGTTAATGATGAGAAAAAGTACCACAGGGTTGGCAGAAATAATTGTGACAGTGTCATTTTACATCTTTATCCTTTTTTTCAGGTGCCAAGTAGTAGCTTGTTCTCGTGGTTTTGTTTGCACAAATATAAATTACTTCCAGGAATTCTAGGACAGCATTTGGTTGAGTGTGACCTACTGTCACTACAGAGCAAATGTGGTGACTGACATGGGTGTCTTACAAATGGTTGATGATCTAGAGTTTTGAGTATGTGAAAAATAAAATTGTGATGATGGGCATGATGATCCACACCTTTAGTCCCAGCACTCGGGACACAGAGGCAGGGGAATCTCTGTGAGTTTGAGGCCAGCCTGGTCTACACAGTGAGTTCCAGGACAGCTAGGGCTGCATAGAGAAATCCTGTCTTAAATTGTAAATAAATTGCAAATTGAGATGACAGGTGCTTAACACTCAAGTATTCTTGGTGTTTTCTGAAGATATGCTATTTGAGTAAACGTTTTCTCATTGTACTTCATTTATCCCAACAAATATTTCCTTTAATTTAAATAAATTGATGTTGTTAGCAAAATTGTAAAAACCTTGCAAAGCAAAAATATTAAGAGTGTGGATCAGTGACAGGTACTTCATCAGTAAGGTGGCAGAATTTATTGTTGATTTCTGCCTGAGTTTTGGAGTACCTTTTTGCCTACTTCTGACCTACAGCTTATGAACTATTCTGCATTAGGAGAGCTATACCTCTCTCAGCTGCAGCAGAGTGCCACACAGTGTCCGTGGTGCCTTTTTCAAAAATGAAGTGGTATTTTCAAATCTGTTTGCTTTCTGCCAGGCAGTTCTCAAGCTAGGAATCCCTGCAGCAGATTGTGTTTGAGTGATGCAAATGCTGTCATCTTTCAGGAGGGAAAATACAAATGGAAATGTCCTGATACTGTACTGCTTTTTCATTTCCTTTCTGAGAAGTTGAGTCTGATATACCCAGGATATTCTGTGGGCTGGGGCATACTACTGAAAATGACAGGTCCAGATGAAGGCAGAGACTCCAGATGTGAGCCTTTACCAGCTAGTCATGGTAACTCTGTTGACATTGCACATGTGGCTATGAGATTTACCAAATCTTCTTTCCACTAGGCCCTTTGTTCCCAGAGAAGTTTTTGTCAAAATATGTCATTCTGTTTACCTGAACCCTCAGTGCACAGATCCATGAATGTTATTACTATTTCCTTTGATAAGACATAGAATATATTTCATGTAAAACTAATTTTGCACTTTGTTCCAAGAGCTTGCCAGCTCATAACATTTATCAGGTTGGTATTGACATTGTTACTTAATTAAATGTTGGCATACCTGTGTGTATTAAAAAATGTGAACAGAAACAACTGTTTTCATAGAAACAAGCTTGTATTTTACTGTTCTTGATTCAGATATATTTCTTTTCTTTTGGTTTTTGTTTTTTGGGTTTTTTTGAGACAGGGTTCCTCTGTGTTACAGTCCTGGCCTTCCTGAACTCTCTTGGTAGACTAGGCTGGCCTTGAACTCACAGACATCTGCCTGCCTCTGCCTCCCGAGTGCTGGGATTAAAGGGGTATGCCACCATGCCCAGTTAACAAATATATTTCTAACAGGTAGTTTCACTAAGAATACTACCTGGTTACAGTAATAAAATAAATTTCTAATACTCCTAACATTAAGCTAATATTTTTACCAAAAAAAAGCCAATGTGAGTGTAAATTTGCCAACCTATGAATAACCAAAGTTTTTTTCTCTGAATAACAAACCTATATTGTTCAGGAAAAGTTTACCTCACCAGATGAACATCCCCAAATAGGAATATTTTAAAAGAATTCATTGTATTAATTTGATGAAGAACTTGACATAAGTCCAACTTGCTCATTTTGAAAACTCCCTACCCATCTTTCTGAAGGACAGTATCTAGTTATAGGTAGGTTACTGTTCCCTTGCCGTGACCTACCCCTCTTCTGTAGCAGAGGCATGAGAACATGGCAGCATATGCCATGGTGATTTCCCTTTATCTAAATTCTTTAAACCTACACATATGTACTAGTAACCAAAATACTGTGACTTCTATGTGCCTCTGTAAAGCAGCCAAATCACTAACTTGCAGAATAGCTGATCAGAACTCTCCTGACTCTACAGAGGGTAACGTGGGACACAACCTGGTGTAGAATGCTGGGATTTAAGAATAGCTGGTATTTAATAATAGTTATTTACTGATATTTCACACCTAAGCAAAGACTGTGCTGGCAGCAGTCTATTTCTACCTCTGAGGTAGAAACCTGAGGTCTAGTAAAGCTGTCTTTGCCCTTAAGATTACAGGGATAAGTGGTGGCAAACCCAAGGCTCAATGCGATCATCCAGTCCAGAGTTCTTTACACTATACCGTGCTGCTCCCCTGTGTGACATTGTCATTCTGTAAACGTGTCTAAATATGGCTTGTAAATAAAGAATTCTGACTTCTAGATTTGGTTCATTAAGGCACTTTATAAATGGAATGTTGTTTCATTTTTCTTATATAATTAAAAAGTTTTGATTATTTCCATAGTATTTGTTGTGGAATAGATTATAGTAATTATTTTTTTGTTCTTCCAAAGCCAGCTCATGAATTGAACAGAAGAAAAAAAATGTTCTACAGATACTTTTAACTTGTGAATGATTTTTTTTTTTCCCGAGACATGGTTTCTCTGCGTATCTCTGGCTGTCCTGGACTCACTTTGTAGACCAGGCTAGCCTTGAACTCACAGAGATCCATTTGCTTCTGCCTACTGGGATTAAAGCCATTTGCCACCATGCCCAGCAATTACAGACAGCTGTGAACTGCCATGTGAGTGCTGGGATTTGAATCTGGGTCCTTTGGAAAAGCAGCCAGTGTCTTAACCGCTGAGCCATCTCTCCAGCCCTGTGAATGAATTTTTATTAATTGCCCAAGGCTCAGTCATGTGTAATGCCGGCTTCCTTTCCCAATTTTGCTTGGACACTGTAAACTGTTTCCTCTTATACACCAGGCTGGCTCAGAGGTCATGCCATCCCATCCCTGCCTGCTACAGTCTTTCTCAGTCACTGCAGAGTGTTTTTACTTCAAAAATTCTCAGAGCTGACTAAAGGGGGATGGTAATGTGTGGAACATTACTTCAGTTGGGTAAAGTTTTGAAATCTTAATCAGAACTGTAAACACTACACCACTGCTTTTGACTCTTCATAAATGCCTACCTTGGCCAAGTTAAACTTTTTTTTTTCTACAAAAGTCACTGTTGTTGAATCACATTATTTTCCAATTCATAAGAATCTTGGGGAGAGGGGTTGTCTTTTATACTCTGAAGAACATTCATTAGAAGTTCCATGAATGGCTCTCAAGATATGATTTCCAGAGGCCACCTTAATGACTCAGATCTCTACCTTAGAATCAAGACAGACAGACAGTGAAAAATTGTGTATCAAGGAGTGTTTGCAGAAATGTAGCAGAGCTGTCCAGCTCTATTTAAAGGCCAAATAGGTGGGGCTGTTTTGATGAGCTCATCTTTGGTTTTTATCTAGCCATTTCCTAACTGTAGGTAACGCAGAAAAAAAAGGTAGCTGTCCTGTGCTAAGTATTGATGTACCCAGGTACTTAGTGGCTTTTCTCGTTTTCTCCCATTTTTATAAGGAGAGTTTTGCATGATTTTATGATTGACAGCATCTTAAAATCTAGCTTATGATGGGGAGAATCTGTGGTACAGCGGCAATTCACGTTCTGTAAGCCAGTCAGCAGCACCTCCAAGATCCAAGAAGCTGTAGCTGTTCTGGGTAGACTCCTGGAAAAGCAGCAGACATTCATGGTGCTGTTGCTATGGTAACATTACAAACTGCCTCCACCCAAGCCCATGCTGGGGGAAATGGCACTAGAACTCCTTAAATCCATTTAGAAAACAATTAGGGGGAAGTTCCGTTGGAAGAGCGGCTGCCCTCAGGAACATCACTGGGGAATCATCTGCCAAGAAGCCCAGGTCAGCTTCCACAAGGACTGGGCGGTATCTGATTTACAGCACTGCAATGACTTAAGCCTTTCCGATAGAAGGAATCTATTTCATGAATGGAAGCATGGGCTTTCAGCATAGCTTTGAACCTGAATTTGTGGTTTTGATCATGTTGGAAAGCATAAAAGACAAAAATTCGTATATGTGCTTTTATGCCCCCAACTCAGTGGGTTTATGCCTACATGCTCATGAAATATTAGTTACCAGTAACTCTCGGTAGATAGTGGCAGACACAAACTGAAGCCGAACTCACTGTGGAGAAAACACCTCAGCAGTTGTGGGATTTTTGTATAGACCTGGCTTCTGTCCATCCACCCCCCCACCCCCAGCTCCCTTCTCCCCAGGGAGTGAACTGCTTGGTATTTGTTTTCCACTTTGCATGTTGTTGGGTATTTGGCAGAACTGAGACTGTGCACTGTGTCCTTCTGGACTGCACAGCCACACTGAGGATTGTGTCGCTGCCCGTGTTTTCGTGAATTGCCATATTGCTGTTTCTTTAAGGACTGTCTGCTCTCCCCGAATATTTTGTCATCCAAAACTCTTTCAGGGGTAATTCTTGAAAGTGCTTCTAATGAAAACACCACATGTATTAAGTGATCTAAATGACTCTAGATCACACTTATCCTTTTTGTCTTGTTTCCCTTCAAATATGTTTTGTATATTTTCTTCCCTAATTTGTAAATAATGTGACTGGAAATTTGTGAGATCCCTTCTTCATATACTCTGAACATCTGCACAACAATTCACTTGCCCGCCCGTAATGGTTGTAAATACATGGCCAATTCTGGGTTTGGGGTTTATCCCTTTGGTAAAGATAACTTGTCAAAACATTTCTAAAAATGTTCACATACAAGGCAAGGTAGGAATGTCACATTTAAGATACTTGGATGCTGCAGTGAACAAGTGTGACTTGCCCAAGTGCACTACAACAGATCCATGATGTAGCTTTCACTTTTTCTTTGTGCACATTCACGTATGAATTTTGTTTAACCACAATGCATTTTAAGTGATCATAAACAGCTTTATTGAAATTTTGTTTTCAATTGAATTTCTGTTTAAATGTCCTCCCGAGTTGAATGGACCAGACAGAACACTTGCATATATTAGCTGGTAAGGTCTCTTTACACTGCCCAGAGCCTCTTCCTACATAGTCTTCCTTTGGCTCAAAGCCCTTTAGTGTTCTTTCTTGAGATTTCCACTAGAATTGAGCTGTTCTTACCTCACTCTCTATGGAAAACCTCACCTGACATGAAGCTGACCATGCATCAGACACCATCCACATGACCCTTCCAAAGCTTTCTTGTTACCAGTAATTCCTTTTAAAAATAATTATTGCCAGCCGGGCGGTGGTGGCGCACGCCTTTAATCCCAGCACTTGGGAGGTAGAGGCAGGCGGATCTTTGTGAGTTCGAGGCCAGCCTGGTCTACAAAGCGAGTCCAGGACAGCCAGAGATATTCAGAGAAACCCTGTCTCGAAAAACCAAAAAAAAAAAAAAATTATTGCCAGATATGATGGTATACATGTTTAATCTCAGCATTCAGGAGACAGGCAGGTGGATCTCTGTGAGTCTGAGGCCCATCCAATTGACATAGTTTCAGAGCAGCCAGGGCTACCCAGTAAAACCCTGTCTCTAAATAAATAAGTCAATTTTAGGATAGAAATTTGTTTTTCTTCCAGAAAAATCTTATTCCATCTTGTCAAAGGGAATTTTATCAGGACGGCCTCTTCACTATCAGTCCTGTCTGTCCTGTAGAGACATTCTCGGCTACGTTCCCTCGGATTCTCAGAGTGGACGTGTGCTGCTTGCTGTGTCTGAGTCCACAGCTCCGGCCTAGTACTCTGGATTCACTTCTATTTGGTCAGACTTTTGTAAAGGCCATCAGTGTCACATGTGCCATGTTCATGGCAGAACTGCCAACATACAGAGTCAGAACAGAAATAAAATGCTCGCATCCAAATTGCTTCTGAGTGACTGTTTCATTCAGAGCTCCTTACAGAATCCTTGAACTTGAAACATGGCCACCTCTACTTCTTCAACCTCCTATCACAAAGTCCTCCCTTCCTTTAAAATCTTTTGAATTCTTCTTTTCCATTCCAGGAATACTACTGTACTTATTCCAGGACTTCCTGAAAGCAGAATCACATTTGGAAACTGCTCGTCTCCCCACCTAGCCCGTGCCCAGCTTAGTCATGTCCACTTCAGCCCTTCACACCAACATAGAAAGAATTGGCACCTGGGAATCTGAGGAATCCACTGGGCTGGCCTTTCACTTGCTCTGCTGACTTCTGCTCGCCTTGCTGGCCCTGCTGCACACACACTTTTAGGGGCTAGGTCTGGAGCCCTCTGAATTCCTGCCTTCCCTGTGTTGTTACCTAGGATTAGCCTTTGAGTCAAAGTCCACAGTGGCCTGTGAACAGTTACCACAACCTTTTCAGCTCAAATACAGGTTGAGACGAGCTATTTGCTATACCAATCTTGCTTTTAAAGGAGTCTACCTTCCTTTCCCAGCGGTCTGCCTGTTGCCTGGTTGCCAAGGCAAGCTTTTCAGTGCATCTGCAGCCCTCTAGCCCTCTAGCCCTCTAGCCCTCTAGTCCTCTAGTCCTCTAGTTCAAAATAATGGTTCTTTTTCTCATTGCTTCCTTTTTACCTGTTTTGGTTCTTCCCTGCAAATGACCATTATTCTTTGTTTTAAACTCTGAATCTATTCTTGTGATTTGATTTTTTTTGTTGTTGTTGTTGTTGAGAGGGGGAAGGAAGTATAAATTCCTGGTATATAATGCTGACAAGCTACCTAATGCTTCTGAGACAGAGTTTCCTATGAACTCTGGAAACTTTTTTTTCTTTTTGAGACAGGTGTCCTGGAACTCACTGTGTAGACCAGGCTGTCCTCAAACTCACAGGGATCCACCTCCTCTATTTCCTGAGTGCACCAGGCCTAGCTAAAGGTTTATGTATTTTATGTATACAAGTGCTCTGTCTACACACCAAAAGAAGGCATTGGACCCCCTTATGGATGATTGTAAGGCACATGTGGTTGCTGGGATTTGAACTCAGGACCTCAAGAAGAGTAGAACAGTCAGTGCTCTTAACTTCTGAGCCACCTCTTCAACATCTCTGGAAACTTTAAACAAAACAAAACTTTTTATTGATTATTTGTGAGGTTCACAGCATGTACCCCAATCCCACACATCTCCCTGTCCCTTCATATCCATCCACCTTTGCAACCTCCCCCAAAACAAAATAAAAAACAAAAATAATAGAAAGCAAAACAAACATAAAAACATCTTGTCATGGAAGCTGTAGTTTGTCAGCGTGTCCCACAGTACACCCTTTTATCCAAACAGCTTTACTTGCAAATGTTCATTGCAATGAATCACTGGCCTGGTTCAAGGTCTCTGGTTTCTGCTACACTATCAATACTGGATCCTCACTGGGACTCCTCCCTCTCAGATATTTCAACAACTGGTTGTTGTTCTCTGTCATGGAGATCCTGCAGCTTTGGATCTGCAGGACCAGCCCTTTTGTTCCATCAGTTCATAGATGAAGTAGATGTTGGGCTGGGCCAACTCAAAGTCCTGGATCTGGGCTTCAATGGTAGCTGAGTTGGCCATTCCACCAGCTCTCCCACACTCCCACAAGCAGGGCGAGCTCTCCAGCATAGTTCTGGATAGCCCATTCAATGCTGCAGCTGCCAATGGGCAGGGCTGGCTCTCCAGCTCTCCCACCTGCCCTAGGTGGCAAGTGACAAGGAGGAGGAAGGGAATCTCCCCCTTGCCCATGCCACCTCATGGTAGATGAATCGGGGCACTGGCTCCTCATCCTTGGACCTACCAGCAGGACCATCTCCACTGTCTACCCGGATGGGCTACAGGGCCTGCCCGCTGGGAACTCTTACATGCTTATGCTTTTCCCCGTATTTTGTTGTGTTTTTCACAGAGTAGCAATAAGCAAGTTTTCCATCTAGACTGGAGAAGCAACAAAGATGGAGAAGCAAACACAATAGATGTAAACAATGGTAGCAATTTACTATTTTACATTCTATTGCAAGGAAAAATAGAAAATTAACAGCCCTTTTCTGGTTCATTTGAACACTGTCAGTTCACCTAGCCCTACCTCCAATCTTAAAAAAAAAAAAAAAAATCTACCAGTTGGGCTGGAGAGATGGTTCAGTGGCCAAGAGTGGCTGCTCTTTCAAAGGATCCAGGTTCAGTTCCCCACACCCACTTGGAAGCTCACATCATCTATAACTTCAGTCTCAGGGGGATATGGTGCCCTCTTGCCTACATGGATACTGCATGCATGTGGTACACAGTCATACATGTGAGAAAACCATATGCATTAGAATAATAAGTAACATGGGTTTGTTTTTTTTTTTTTTAGGTATACTATGAAATGCATGCTTGCCTATGTTACCAACATTTAAATAGACAATTCAACTACATCTAGGAGCCTGATGAGGTACTAGAATGCATACAGCCCAGCTCAGTAAGCAATCAAAATTTACTGAGAATGGGGTGGGGGGAACAAGCTGAGGAGATAGCTCAGTGGATAAAAGGTTTGCTGAACAAGCATGATGTCATGTGTTCAGATCCCAGGTTCCACGTAAAAACCTGGACATGGCCACACTGTTGGCTGTAACCCCAGCACAAAGGAGGATCACTGGGGTTCATTCACCACCAACCTAGCTTCAAGTTCAATGAAAGACTGTCTCAAAGGAATAAGCTAGAGATGCCCAGTGTCATCCTCTAGCTTCCACATGTGTGCATATGTCTTATATATATACATACATACATATATACATACACCCAATACAAAAGAATTGTTTTTAATGGGATATTTAAATCTTTGAAAATTGTATGAATCTTTGAGGTGAATCTTATTTTTTGTTTGCACACCAGATATTGCTAAACCTAAAAAATTAAAAATAAGAAAACACAAAGCTAAAAACATTTCATATGGTATTTCCTGAATTTAGTAAGAAATATTATCTTTGAAAGTGTAATGTTTTATAAAGATTCATATTTCCATGTAAGCATAGTTTCATGGCAATTATAATTACAACGTTGCCATTTTTTAACTTTTAGAAATGTGGTCATCTAAAATTATAAGTAAAATAGGGACTATCTGATAGTCCTTGTCTTCACCCTAGGCAGTGAGTTAGATCACTGTGTTCAACTTTACAGGAATTCTCTTCGTCATGCTACTTCCCCTTGAGTAGCAATTGGTACAAAGGTCATATTGGCTTAGGAAGACTCCAAAAGGCAAAGTTAACACATCTGCAGTCCTGTTAGCTTGAGGAGACTTGTCAGAGGCAGTACTGTGGTGACTGATAGCCAGCAGCTACGGAAACTAAGGGACACTTCAACTTGTGAACAGGGCAGATTTTCCGATTGGAAAAGCTATGGCTTCAAAAGACAGAACAAGTTTCTCTTTGTCTTCCACATGGGTGAGGATGCAGTTCACTTAGGAAAGTATGGAATAAACAGTAATTAGAATGCCAGGCTCCCGGCCATGGGGGAAAGGGAACCCAGGAAAGTCTCAGGTAGGGGAGAGATTAAAAGGCACAGAAGCCCAGGATAAACATGTAAATACCTTTATGAACCCCAAGGATCACCTTCAAAGCATTAATGCTTTGATGTTGATCCTCCTTAGAAAACTAAAAAGCCCTATCAAATATCCCAAAATCCAGACTGCATAAAACAAACTACACAGGGCCAGACTTGCATCTTTGACTAGTGTACAGGCAGGACAGACTGGCAGTCACACCCCGCCCTTCACCATGCTGCTTTCTTTTTTTTTTTATTTCTTCAAGTTACATCTCAATCGCCGTCCCCTCCCTACTCCCCCCTCCAGTCCCACCCTCCGACCCTCAACCCCCCATCTTCTTCCCCCCTTTTTTTTAAGTTTAAGGTATATCTTATTTCCCCCTACCGCTCCCCCTTTCATTCCAACAAATGGCTCTTTCTCTTATAATAATAAATACAATACAAAACAACAGAGGTAATTAGGCCACAGTTATGAAGGTTATATGGCTTAACGTACATTCCCAATGTCCAGTCCATATGTATTTGGCACCTGACTTTAACATTCTACTATCTAACCATCTCTATGAGTTTAAAGTTCTATATCTGACTCAACATTCATACTAAAGTGAAACACAATTTTAAAAGCATCTTCTTAGATCTATAACACTCTCTTGACTCCTAAACAACTCAAAATTTAATTATGAGACTCTAGCTATCTGTTCTTCAACCACCTCAGAGACCTGAGAGGGATAAATATATCTGATTATATAGGAAGTGCAGGGCCTGCAGCTTCCAAAACTAAGAAATGACATACCAGTGGCTGCCTGGACAGTTCCCATTTTCTCTCCATACATTACAGCATCGATCTTCAGTCGTTTGGCCCCATTTCTCTGACAGACATTGATTGTAGAGCAGGAATTATGAAGGACTTACCTACCCTGTGTTGGCAGAGCTAGGCTGTCAACTTACCTGCTTCCAGGTTTTGTCCTTTTTGGACAGCATTCTGTCTTTCTTAACAAGAACAGAAAGGCTGACTTCACCACAGAATTGTAGAAGACTTGGGATCTCGTGCAAGATATTCAGAATGTCCAAATTAAATTCCAGGTTTTTGATCAAGCACTGCAACAGCATCAAGATTGGAATAACCTAAAAAATCTTGATGTAGCCACTATAAACATGTTCAATCATGCAACAAAGGGTAATGTAAAATATTGGAGATTAGGGCAGAGGAGATGGCTCAGTGGCTAATAGCTACTGTTCTTGCAGAGGACCCAGGACTGGTTCCCGTGTGATGACCTTACAATGTACTGTAACTCCAGTTCCAAGGGATCGTTTTCTGTTCTCTGTGATCTCCTACATAAGACTTACACAGTTACATACACAAATACATTTTTTAAAATCTTTAAAAAAATGGAAATTTTGGACAGTCAGCAAACTTTTAAAACCAAATAAAATGAACTCAGTAAAGGTATAGAAGAAGCAAGAGTCAATAATCTTGATGACAGATCAGGAAAAATTACCTAAAAAACACACAGAACATTTTAAGAATGAAACAACAGAAACAGAACAGAGCTCAGAGACTTGTGGGACAAGAAATGTCTGCTACTGCTATTATCAGATTAAGCAGAGATCAAAAAAGAGTATAAAACGTTCAGTGCAAATTTTTTTTTTAAAGAATGGCTGTATACCTCTCACATTTGGTAACATAAACCTATGGATTCAAGAAGCTGATTACATATTTTGGATAAACTCCAAAATATCCACACCATGTGGAAGACTTTCAATCAAAATTTCACAGGCATCACTGCAAATACCAGTAAGGTCATGCTATCACATATGTGAAAAACAAGCTAGAAAACAAACCATTTCAAAGAGAAGTTAAAGGAAGAACACTGTCTTTTTTTAAGATTTGACCCAAAACTAAAAACGTCAAGACAATGTGACACTGCTGCCTGTCTTGACAAAGACCAATGGCACACAGGTATTGAATTTAAATTGCATTTTACTAGAATCTGTGATCGGAGAAGGTGGCAAATTAACATCCTTTAAATAAACAATCTTACATCTAGTCCAGTTTTGGGGAAGGAGGACAAGACAGTCAGTTAATCCCGAGCTGTCTTGCAAGAGACAAGCAACAAGAACTCACAATACTTCGAGAATGCAAAAAGGAAGTGCCAGTTAGGCAGTCATTTTGGCAGTGTTACATCACTCTTGTCATCGCTAGCATATGCAGTATAAAGGGGGGGGGGGAAGGTTTATCTGGCTTACAGTTCAGGGGATACAGTTCACAATGCGGTGGGTGGCACTGTGGCAGAACCTTGCCCATGGCAGGAAGAGGCAGGTTGCTCACACCTTGGTGTATTGGAAAAAGAAAAAGGAAAATGCTGGTGTTTAGGTCTCTATTTTTCTCGTTTTCCCTCGTTTTGCTCAGTCCTGAACTGAAGTCTATGGTCCTGCCCACATTCAGAGCAGAGCTTCCTCTCACTGGGCCTTATGTGAATACCCTCTCTGACACAGCCAAAAGTATGCCTCACTGATGTCCTAGGTATTTTTTTTAAAGTTCTTTCTCCATCTTTTTTTAAAAGACTCTTATTTATTTTATATATATATATATATACAGTGTTCTGTCTGTATGTATGCCTGCAGGCCAGAAAAGGGCATCAGATCTGATTATAGATGGTTGTGAGCCACCGTGTGGTTGCTGGGAGTTGAACTCGGGTCCTTTGGAAGAGCAGCCAGTGCTCTTACCCGCTGAGCCATCTCTCCAGTCCCCCTAGGTATTTCTTAATTCAACCAGGCTAACAATCAAAACTATCATAATTAAAAATGTATTAATTTGGGGATCCAGGATGGCGGCGGCCCACGCGGACGCATTTTGAACTTGGGGAAAACAGCCATAAAAGCACAGAGTTGTAAGACAAGACGCTGTGCAAAAATCTTTGCCGGGCGGTGGTGGCGCATGCCTTTAATCCCAGCACTTGGGATGTAGAGGCAGGCGGATCTCTGTGAGTTCGAGGCCAGCCTGGTCCACAAAGTGAGTCCAGGACAGCCAGAGCTGTTACACAAAGAAACCCTGTCTCGAAAAACCAAAAAAAAAAATCTGAGAGACTAGACCCGGCTGAGTTTCACTCAGCTCCCAAGGGACCATTAAAAGTCCCTGGGCAAGGCTCCCCCCACCCCCTCGGACATGGAAGCCGCTGATTTCGGGAATCGGGAACTCCCATCGGGAGAGATGCCTGGTAAGATCGACTCTAATACCCAGCGGGCAGATTCGGACCCCACACAGGATCACTCACTAGCCTACTGGACTCCCACACCCAACTCGGACCTTCCAGCTACTTAGAAAAGGTTGAGGACCAGTGGGAGTCTTAGCAGCGCACTGCAGTGGAAGTGCACATGGTGGGGTGGAGGCGCGCGCAGCGAAGGAAGGATGCGGAGGAGCGCGCAGAGGCGGGGAGCCGGCTGCATGCCCGGCGGGTGCGGCGTGCGGCGGCAGCTCGCTGCAGAGGCGCTCAGAGGTTGAGGGTTCCAAAACGTAGAGGCCAGAAGCAGGGGGCCCACAGCTGTATTCCGGAAAGCCCAGACATATCAGGCGTGGAGTCGGGCCCTCTCAGACTCCTTGGGGACCTCCAGAGTCCACAGAATCTGTGCCTGGGCACATGGGACCATACCACCAGAGCCACTGCAGGCTGAATACTCAGTGTGCAACATAGAGAGGTCTGACTTGGGAGCAGTGAAACAATCCCGGGCCATTCCTCATTACCTGGGAATAGGCTGCACCAGCTCACAGTGTTCTGGCTATTAGAAGCACAGTGACCCTGAGAGATCCCCCTGTACGCAGCAATAGATCGCCAAGCAATTCGACTGCTACACCAAAGATCCAAGCTCAGCAGACAACAGGATTAGACAGCTAAAAACATCCAAATGGCCAGAGGTCCAAGAAAAAAACAGAACTCAAGGAAATATGACTCCAACAATGCAAAACTATCCTAGTTCATCCAATCCTGAGGACCTCACTACAGGAGAAACACATGAAAACGATGACAATTCTACATTATGGAAAGTAATAGAGTCTCTTCAAGAACTTAAATCTATGAAGGAATTCAAAGAAGCCACAATTTCACAAGCAAAAACAATGGATAATACCATTAGAGAGCTCCAAGCCAAGGTGGCTGCACTTGAACAGGAAAAGGACAGGGCAATGAAAGATTTCCCAGCAAAGGGAAGCAAACTGGAGCAGGAAAAGTACAAAACAAATAAAACCATTCAAGCCATGAAAATGGAAATGGAAACAATAAAGAAAACACATTCAGAGTTAAAGTGCAAATGGAGAATCAAGGGAAGAGAACAGGAACTACGGATATGAATATCAAAAATAGGATGCAAGAGATGGAAGACAGGATCTCAGGCATGGAAGATTCGATGGAAGAAATCAGTACAACATCCAAAGAAAATGAGAAAGCTAAAAAATCTCTCACCCACAACATCCAAGAAATCAAGGACGCAATGAAAAGACGGAACCTAAGAATTATAGGCATAGAGGAAAGAGAAGACTCCTGACTCCAAGGTCCAGGAAATATCTTCAACAAAATCATAGAAGAAAACTTCCCAAACCTAAAGAAAGAGATACCAATAAAAATCTCACAGAACACCAAATAGATTAGATCAGAAAAGAAACTCCTCTCACCACATAATAATTGAAACTCCAAATGTACAGAACAAAGAGAGAATATTAAAAGCTGTAAGAGAAAAAGGTCAAGTCACATACAGTGGCAGACCCATCAGAATTACACCTGACTTCTCTTCAGAAACCTTAAAAGCTAGAAGGGCCTGGACAGATGTCCTACAAGCCCTAAGAGAACATAGGTGCCCGGCCAGATTACTATACCCAGCAAAACTCTCTATCAACATAGATGGAGAAAACAAGATATTCCATGACAAAATCAAATTTAAAGAATATCTCCTCACAAACCCAGCCCTACAGAAGATCCTAGAAGGAAAATTCCAACCCAGAGAAGATAACTACACCCAAGAAAACAGAGGAAATAGAAAACTCCACAGCAACTAAATGAAAAGAGGCACAGAACGATCACCTATACCAAACTAATGGGAAGTAACAACCGCTGGTCACTAATATCCATCAACATCAATGGACTCAACTCGCCAATAAAAAGACACAGACTTGCAGACTGGATCCATAAACAAGACCCATCTTTTTGCTGCATACAAGAAACACATCTCACTATCAAAGATAGACACTATCTCAGAGTAAAGGGCTGGGAAAAGGTCTTCCAAGCAAATGGACCCAGGAAGCAAGCTGGAGTAGCCATCCTAATATCAAACAAAACAGACTTCCAACTGAAGTTAATGAAAAAAGACAGAGAAGGGCATTATATACTCATTAAAGGGAATATTCATCAAGAGGTCATCTCAATATTGAACATGTATGCCCCAAATACAAAGGCACCTACATTTGTAAAAGAAACGCTTCTAAAACTTAAATTGCATGTTGATCCCAACACATTAGTAGTGGGAGATTTCAACACCCCACTCACAACAATGGACAGATCATCAAGACAGAAGCCAAACAGAGAAATAATGAGTCTAACAGAGATCATGAACCAAATGGACCTAATAGATATCTACAGAATTTTCACCCAAACAAAAAAGAATACACCTTCTTCTCAGCACCTCATGGAACCTTCTCCAAAATCGACCATATAGTTGGACACAAAGATAGCCTCAACAGATACAAGAAAATTGAAATAACCCCTTGTATCTTATCAGACCAGCATGGAATAAAGCTGGACTTCAACAGCAAAAGAATCAACAGAAAGCCTACACACACATGGAAATTGAACAACTCTTTACTGGATGACTACTGAGCCAGGGAAGAAATAAAGAAGGAAATCAAAGACTTCTTAAAATCCAACAACAATGAAGGCACAACATACCCAAACCTATGGGACACAATGAAAGCTGTGCTACGAGGAAAGCTCATAGCACTAAGTGCCTTCAAAAAGAAAATTGTAACAGCTCATATTAGCAAATTAACAGCTAAACTGGGTGAATTGGAAAAAAAAGAAGCAAACACTCCTAAGAGGAGCAGAAGGCAGGAAATCATCAAACTTAGGGCTGAAATCAACAACTTAGAAACAAAAAAAACTGTACAAAGAATCAATGAAACCAAGAGTTGGTTCTTCGAGAAAATCAACAAAATAGACAGACCCCTAGCCAAATTAACTAAAAGGCAGAGGGAAAACCCAAATCAACAAAATCAGAAATGAAAAGGAAGAAGTAACAACAGACATTGAGGAAATCCAGGGAATATTTGGGTCCTATTTTAAAAATCTATATTCCACCAAATATGAAAACCTAAGCGAAATGGACAATTTTCTTGATAGATTCCACCTACCGAAACTAAATAAAGATCAGATTAACAGATTAAACAGCCCAATAACCCCTAGGGAAATAGAAACAGTCATTAAAAATCTCCCAACTCTGCCAAGACAGGGTAGGTAAGTCCTTCATAATCCCTGCTCTACAATAAATGTCTGTCAGAGAAACAGGACCCAAAGCCTGAAGATTGATGCTGGAATGTATGGAGAGAAAATGGGAACTGTCCAGGCAGTTATTGGTATGTTCTTTCTTAGTTTTGGAAGCTGCAGGCTCTGCACTTCCTATATAAGCAAATATATTTATCCCTCTCAGGTCTCTGAGGTGGTTGAAGAATAGACAGATAGAATCTTATAGTTAAATTTTGAACTGTTTAGGAATCAAGAGGGTGTTATAGATCTAAGAAGATACTCTTAAAAGTGTGTTGCAAGATAGTAAGAATGTTGAGTCACATATAGACCTTTAAACTCATGGAGTTGGGTAGATAGTAGAATGTTAAAGTCAGGGGCCAAATAGGTATAAACTGAACATTGGGAAGGTATACTGGGCCAATTTACTCTCATAAATGTGGCATATTTATATCTATTGTTTTGTATAATACTTACTGTTATAAGAGAAGGAACCATCTGTTGGACTGAAAGGGGAAACTTCTGGAGGGAAGAGGGTGGAAGGGCGGGTTAGGAAGGGGGAATAGGGAGGGGTTTGTTACTGAGATGTAACATGAAGAAAAAAAAAATAAAGTATTAAAAAAAAAAAAATCTCCCAACCAAAAAAAGCCCAGGTCCAGATGGCTTTAGCACAGAATTCTACCGGACCTTCAAAGAGGAGCTAACACCAATACTCTTCAAACTCTTTCACCAAATAGAATCAGAAAGAACACTGCCAAACTCATTCTATGAGGCCACAGTCACCCTGATTCCTAAACCACACAAAGACCCAACCAAGAAAGAGAACTTCAGACCAATCTCCCTCATGAACATAGATGCAAAAATACTTAATAAAATACGAGCAAAACGAATTCAAGAATGCATCAAAAGTATCATACACCATGATCAAGTAGGCGTCATCCCAGGAATGCAGGGATGGTTCTTCACCATACAAAAGTCTATCAACGTCATTCACCATATAAACAAGATGAAAGAAAAAAACCACATGATAATCTTGCTAGATGCAGAAAAAGCATTTGACAAAATCCAACACCCCTTCATGCTAAAAGTTCTGAATAGAACGGGCATACAAGGACCGTACCTAGAAATAATAAAGGCAATATACAGCAAGCCAGTGGCCAACATCAAATTAAATGGAGAGAAACTTGAAGCATTTCCTCTAAACTCAGGGACAAGACAAGGATGCTCACTTTCACCATATCTCTTCAATATAGTACTTGAAGTTCTTGCTAGAGCAATAAGACAACTAAAAGAGATCAAGGGGATACAAATTGGAAACAAAGAAGTCAAATTATCCCTATTTGCAGATGATATGATAGTATACATAAGTGACCGCAAAAATTCCACCAGAGAACTCTTACAGCTGAGGCTGGATAAAAAATTAACTCAAAAAAATCAGAAGCCTTTCTATATACAGCAAACAAATAAGGAAAACAACCCCCTTCACAATAGCCGCAAACAATATAAAATACCTGGGGGTAACTCTAACCAAGCATGCAAAGGACCTGTACAACAAGAACTTCAAGCCCTTGAAGAAAGAAATGGAAGAGGCCTTTAGAAGATGCAAAGATCTCCCATGCTCATTGATAGGTAGGATCAACATAATAAAAATGGCCATCCTACCAAAAGCAATATATAGATTCAAAGCAATTCCTATCAAAATACCAACACAATTCTTTATAGACGTGGAAAGAGCTATTCTCAATTTCATATGGAACAACCCAGAATAGCTAAATCAAACCTGTACAATAAAAAAACATCTGGAGGTATCACCATCCCAGATTTCAAGCTATACTACAGAGCAATAGTAGTAAAAACAGCATGATATTGGTATAGAAACAGACCAGTAGATCAATGGAATCGAACTGAACACCCAGAAATGGACCCACACACCTATGGCCACCTAATTTTTGACAAAGAAGCCAAAACCGCACAATGGAAGGACAGCATCTTCAACAAATGGTGCTGGTCCAACTGGATGTCCACTTGCAAAAGAATGAAATTAGACCCATACTTATCACCTTGTACAAAACTTAAATCCAAGTGGATCAAAGACCTTAACATAAGGCCAGTCACACTAAATCTACTAGAAGAAAAACCCTCGAACTCATTGGCACAGGAGACAACTTCCTGAACAGAACACCAACAGCTCAGGACCTGAGACCAATAATCAATAAATGGGACCTCATGAAACTGAAAAGCTTCTGTAAGGCAAAAGACACTGTCATTCGAACAAAACGGCAGCCTACAGACTGGGAGAAAATCTTCACCAACCCCACATCTGACAGAGGGCTAATATCCAAAATCTTAAAGAACTCAAGAAATTAAATGCCAAGAAACCAAATAATCCAATCAAAAAATGGGGGACAGAGCTAAATAGAGAATTCACAAAGGAGGAATCCCTAATGGCCGAGTGACACCTGAAGAAATGCTCAACATCCTTAATCATCAGAGAAATGCAACTCAAGACCACGCTGAGATTCCATCTCACACCTGTCAGAATGGCTAAGATCAAAAGCTCAAATGACAGCACATGCTGGCGAGGATGTGGAGAAAGGGGAACCCTCCTCCATTGCTGGTGGGAGTGCAGGCTTGTGCAACCACTATGGATGTCAGTATGGTGATATCTTAGAAATCTTGGAATAGCTTTGCCTCAGGACCCAGCCATACCACTTCTGGGTATACATCCAAATGACTCCTCACGAAATCACAAGGACACCTCCTCATCTATGTTCATAGCAGCCTTATTTGTAATAGCTAGAAACTGGAAACAACCCAGATGTCCCTCAACTGAAGAACGGATTAAAAAACTGTGGTTAATCTACACAATGGAATATTACTCAGCTATCAGAAACAATGAAATTATGCAATTTGCAGCCAAATGGATGGAACTAGAGAAGCTCATCCTGAGTGAGCTAACCCAGACTCAGAATGATGCACATGGCATCTATTCACTTATAGTAGGATTTTAGCTATATGGTACAGGATATCTGTACTACAGCCAACACACCAAAGGGAACATGGAGATAGACTTTTTATTTATTTTATTTATTTTTGTTGTTTGTTTTTGTTGGTCTGTTTTTTAGTTTTCCCTCCCTAGCAATGAGACACTTTGCACTGGTGGTACTGCCTTGTAGGCCCCCAGTGTATGAAGAGGCTCTTTGCCTTCATATGACTTCTGAACTGGGGCGAGGGACTGTTATATACGGACACTCCATTCCAGAGAAGCAGGATGGAAGGGTTAAGGGGTAGAGGATGGGAGGGTGGGGCTGGGAAGGGGGGAAAGAGGACAATATGATGGAGATGTAACCTGAAGTAACAAACAAATTTATTTTAAAAATGTATTTTTTTCAGAATTTTACATATGCATACAATGTATTTGATCACATTTGACTCCCACTACTGTAATGGGAGTTAGATTTCTTTAGTGAATATGTGGGGGCTTCTGAAGGACAGCCTCTTAAGGGGCATACAGATCAGCCTGGCACCACACATCATCCTGGGCACCAATGAGAAGGCACTCTGTATAAGAGGGAAAACATTTGAAACTAGAAAGGGCTTTTGGCTGGGTATTGCTCAGCTGCTGAACACTGCCACACTTTGAAAGACAATAGCTGAAAATAGCGGTCTAGGTGGGCAGAATCCAGGTCATCTGAGCAAGGTGAAGCCTCTTTGTGGTTCCAAGAGATGAGGAGAGCAGCGTCTACTGGCCCTATATGTGTTTGATGGGGCCTACAGATGAAAGAGGCAGCGACCCCAGCTGGGGTATGCCAACACCTGATGCCTAGAGCCACTAGACACAGCCCTGCTGAGGGGCATGGCAGCAGAGACTGTAAGAAAGTGTTCTGCTGAAGGCTGTGGCTATAGAGAGTGTTCTGAGTATACTATGGAAATAATCAAAACTTTTTAATTAAATAAGAAAAATAAAACATTCCATTTATAAAATGCTCTGTGGAAGGGCGTGTCCAAGGACTGAAATGGAGACAGCACCCTGGCATGGCCAGGATCTGTGAGAAAGCCCGCCAATTACTGCAAGAGCAATGCCATACTTAAGGGCATTGTGGTAGAGCCCGTGAGGGGGTAATTGCAAGAGCTGGAGGTGCGAAGTGGACAGCACCAGCCCAAGGCAGCAAGCTTGAGTGGGGAAAAGAAACCCTATGTATGAAGAGCCAAAAGTCACCAAGCAGCTGAGGCCTGCAGGCAGCAGCCTGAGACATGAAAGACCTCAGTGCCAAGCAGGGTATGCCAACTGCCAGCCCCCAGAGCTGCTCAGACAGAAAAGGAGAGGTAACAGAGGCCTGTGACTAGGCTAGCGGAAGTGCGAGACTCAAGTGAGAGATGGCAACTGCCAGCTCCTAGGCTGCACGAACACAGCCCTGCTCCTTAGGTGGCAAGCTCTGGCAACCAGGGCCTGAGATGTCAGCTGATTGCAGAAGCATAGAAGCCAAGGAGTAGGCCATGAGACACAGCAGCTGCCCTGAGGGAGTTTAGCTAGTTCAGACAGCAGCCTGAGGAGAGCCATGCCTGGCTGGCCCCAACGTGACAGATGTGGCAGAGCAACTGGGTGACTGAGGCAGACTGATCATATGGGCCTATGAGCAAGAGGTAGCTGGAGAGGAAGAGGGCTAGAGCTGAAGTGGGTCGGCTATAACAACACCAGAGTCATGTGACCACTGAAGGATTGCTATTGAGGTGTTCCTGCAGACAGACTGCTGACCAGTTGCCCTCAACAGACCTGAGCTTGAGAATTGGTATCATTTAAAAGTTCTTAGGGTTGGTTGGGTGGTAGATGTTTATAAGTCTTAATAAATACAGGTTAAAATTTATGTTTATACACTACCTACCTTCAACTCCTTGTGTATATTTCCTATATCCTCTTCCCAACTTGTCTTTTTTTTTTCTTAATAACCCATACTCTAATTTGTGCTGCTCATATACACATGCATATGCCATTCCTACTGGAACATGGGCAACGCACGAGGGACTACTGAAAGCATATCTTTAAATTATTTATTTATTGTTATTTAATATCTTTATCCACCTTCCAACCCACTGAACCTAGGTACGGGAGAAAAAAGGTTAGTAGAGACAGAGAATGTAGACTTCTTTGGAGGTAGGTCCACAGGGAAATTTGTCAGGATTCTAACTGTCCAGCCAGACAGCGTACACAGGAACAGGTACCAGCAGCAACATGAATCAACAACACTTTGGGGGTGTCTGTGAGGGACACCAGCAGCAGCAGTGGCTTCAGTATTGGCGGCAGCAGTGACAAGAGTTTCTGTACCCCCGTTTGGGGCTGTGGTCTCTTCAACCTAACCTGGGCCACGATCAGCAGCAAAGGCAGCAGTAAGTCTTGGAAGAACTAAATCTCAAAGAGTTGTCTGGAGTATTTCAAAGCAAAGCAGCAATAAGAAGCAATGCCAAGCAAAAAGCCCCTCTGTTGGGGGGTTTCTATTTATACTCCCTCAAAATCTGCACACGGATGTTTTCCAATTGGCTAACCTCATGCCCTCCACACGAGGTACTTCTTGTTGACCAAGATCATACGCTCTCCAAGGAGTCTGTCCATCAAAGGATGTTTTCCAGCAAAAAGCAATGTTTCCCACACGTGACCGTTTTTGACTGGCAAAACATCACGAGCTCTTCCATCAGGATGTTTTTCATGCTCCTCTCATAGGTGTATTTCTCAGAAGTAGACAAAGCACCCCCATGTCCCACACTTGAAATCCAAACAAAAAAATTCATTCAATATAACTGTGTTTTTAAAGAAATCAGAACTTCCACCACAGACTACACTCCTAATTAAAATTAGTCTCCCTTCCCTAGTAGCCCATAACTATCAACAACTCTTAAGCTAGGGCCAGCCATGTTGGAAGTTTGGCTGCTTGATATTGTGCAAACAATCAAAGCTGCCATAAATTCATGGGTCCAATGGTTATGTCTTGTACATAACCATTTCACTTTGATCCTTTCCTTTCTCTGGCTCTTTAAATATTTTTTGTTCCCTCTTTCTCTGTGTTCCCTGAGCCTTGGCAGGGAGGAGATATAATATAAATGCCCCATTTACAGATGAGAACTCCACACATACTTGTATGTCTTCACACTTTGACCAGTGGTGAATCTCCATATTAACCATGTACTACACAAGGACTTTTCTCTGATGAGAACTGAGAGTTACACTTGTCTATGGGTGTAGAAATACCTATTCAGAATCCTGTTTCCACTTAGCAAATTAATAGTAGTTTCTCACATGGGATATATGAGCTTCCCAGACCTGGTACAAGAAAAGAATTTCCTGCTGTGGAGTAGGCCTTAAATCCAGTCAGAAAGTAACATTCATGCCACTATTGCACCTACAAACATATCTTGCTAGACCAGCAAACAGTCAGGTTCTCTTGTATGGGAATGCTTTTACAATTCTCATTATTACTACAAAGTAGAATGTAGAACTCAAATATCTCTTAGACGATCACTGCAAACTGCAGTCTCTCCATACAAGAAAACTCTACTAACCAGTAAAAAGGAATGCACTTTTGATACCTGGAACAGTTTACATGAATCTCAAGAACACCATGCTTATGGAAGCCAGTCTCTCTCTTTCGTCTGTTTGTCTGTGCGTTTGTTTGTTTGGACATTCTCAAAAAGGCAAAACTATTGAAAAAGAACAGATCACTGGTTTCACAGGATTACAGTTAGAGTAGACGGGTAAATGGACAGAGGAAAATAACGCTTAATGATGGAACTGTTATATATCAAGACTATAAGGAGTTTCACTATATCACAATTTTGATTTACAACTAGCTAGTTGAAACAGCATGGTAAAATACTTGCCTAGCATATACAAGTCAAGGCTAGGGGACCAAACATTCATTAATCCAGCACTGCAAAATCAAAATCAAATTGAGACCAAAATCCAAGACAACAAAAACAATTAAAGACCTCAACTACTTAGTAAACACCAAATGAGTATTCCTCTATCTTTTGGTTTTTGTTTTTCAAGACAGGGTTTTTTTTTCTCTGTGTACCAAGTCCTGGCTAGCCTAGACTCACTTTGTTGACCAGGCTGGCATCAAACTCACTGAGATCCACCTGCTTCTGCTCCCTGAGTGCTGGGGTTAAAGGTGTGGGCCACCATGCCTGGCATATACTCCTTTCTCATATCTCTGTTTTAACCCTGGGACTTCAGCACAGTAGACTCCAACACTGATCGTCTCTCATATTGGTGAAGAAGTTTCACTTTACAATTCATTTATATTGAGGTTAAGTTATATACAGGTTTGCCAAGTTGTGAAATAAACAAACCTACCTACCTAAATTTTCATTTCAAAATACATTTGGTGAGCTTTTATCCTACAAGTACTTTTTCTGGCTTTTCCAACTGACTTTGGCTTATCACCAGTTTTAATTACATGTATGGGTTTCCTACTTATTTTTCTTATAATTCATTGAGCATACTGGATCAATGTATTGATGTTACTAAATTTGAGGAAATTTTGGCTGTCATTTCCATTTTTTTCTGCCCTATTCATATCTATCTACCTACCTACCTACATGCTTTTTAAAAAACTATTTGAAATTGGAGCTGTTAAGATGACTCAGCAGGTAAAATTGTTTGCTGCCAAATCTAACAATCCAAGTTCAATCCTGCCAATCTGCTTCTACATACTGTCTTCTTACCTCAAAACAGGCATTGGCACATGTACACATGTGTATCTGAGAGTGCACACACACTTACACACACACAGTCTCTGTCTCTCTTCTCATAAAGTAAAGATTTTAAAAGCTACTTGAAATTGTCCCCTCCTCCCCTGCCGTTATGATCTGATTAATTTTCCCCTTCAGTCTTCTTCCTTAGGTGAGACAATCTCTTTCCTTTCTACTTTGCCCACTTTGGTTTTTTATTTTTGTTGTTTCCATCTCTTAGATGACAGTACTCTTTATATTCACTCATTACAATGACTTTGTTTTTCATCCATGCAGTTCTAAAGTGCCAGTCTTTTATATGTACTAATTCCAAAGTCTAGGCTATGTTAACATCTCTATTACCCAGCATTCTTCCTTTCTAGTAATAAAGCCACGCCACATATTCTCTTCTATAACCATTGTTGATATTATACTAATTTTTGTCACCATATTCTGAACCATCTTAAGCCTTGTTCTAATACACATTAAACTACTTGCTTAACCACCTTCATCCTATGGAGGCCTAACTTCACAGTATATGAAATGCTTTGTCCTTAGTTTAGTCCCAAGCTTGGTCTTTACTAGTAGATGGCCCTTCTGGGCTTCTGATAGAAACCTCACATAAATATCAAGCCCTTCTAACTTGTCAGAATTCAAACTTCAATCTGTCTTCTCTTGCAATAGTGAGCAATGTCTGTTTCTTTAGGCCCCTGGACTGGCTTTTCACCTGGATTCTTGTATCTTCCTACACATACACAAAATAAGGAGTTAGCTGAGAATTTAGGACACGCAGATCAGCAAACTTACCACTGGAGAACATCTTAATTTCTAAGGGCTCCTTCAGTTTCTAGCTCATGTTGGAACCCACAGTTCTATCCATTAACTATCTCATGCCACTATGACACCAGCTTGGTTGAACTGAGGTCTGGGAATACCTCAACTGGAAAAGAATTCTCAGTCTACTCTGTGAGACCCCACTGTCTTTCAGCAATCACACAATGTAACAGAGTTTACAACTGGAGGTGGTGTGAACTTTCCAACTACAAACCTAGAAGTCCTTTATTTGTAAACATTTCAAAAGTTGGGTTTAACACCTCTGAAGAAAACAATATAGAACTGACTTAGGTACTTGGCTCTTTCCTCTTGTGTGCACAATAGTTTGAATATGGGATGTTTTGTACACATTAAAATATTTCATCCCAAATGAAATGTCAAAATAGTTTCTAACTAACACATATAATGCTAGAAAGTAGTAAATTTTCAACCAATATTCATGAATATACTGAGCAAAATGGTCAAGTTGATAAGGCTATGGAGATACTCATGACTTCAACTAACACACTAGTGTGTAATGAAGCTACTTCTATTCCAGACCAACAAAGGTACAGCACTTTACGGTTATTAAACAAATAAGCCTTTTTAAATTGATAAGTGTATATAGTGCATGTGTATGTGTGGTGCCTAACATCAACACTCGGTAACCTCTTCCTCTATCTTGATCCACTATTATTATTATTAATTACATAGCACAAGTTGGTCTGGAACTTGCAATGTAGATCAAGCTGGCCTCGAACTCAGAAATCTGCCTGTCTGCCTCCCAAGTGCTGGCATTGAAGGAGTGTGCCACCACACTCAGCTCTCAACCTGTCCTTTTGAAACTGTGTTTCTCATTGAATAACGCACACACAAATTAACCAGAAAGCTCCAGGGATCTGCCTGCCTCTGCTCCCTATCTAGCATTACGGTTACAGCCACACACTGCCACACTTGGATTTTTACATGAGTGCCAGGGAGTCTAGCTCTTAATGTTTGCACAGACACACTTTACTAACCAAGGGATGGCCTCAGTCCTCGACAGCTACCTTTTTATAAAGGAGATTATAAAACAATATATGAATAGTTAGCAACCTTTTATTTGCTTTTCTTGACACGTCATGCTTCTTTATCCCTTTAAAAACAGGGCTCAAGTGGTTCCTAGTCTAGTTTTCTCAGAGTCATTCTTGGTACCAACCTCCTAGCATTCGTACATAAAGATGCTTTTAATCCGTGGATGGCCAGCTGCACTGTTCCAGCTTGTCTGCCCAATGTGTGCACCCCCAACAAATAGCCAACGATGCTCCAACAGCAACTGATGGGGAGATGGGGAAAAACTGCCACAGGAACCAAACACTGTTGGGTCAACTTGCTTCTTCTTGGTCACTTCTGTTATATTTTCTAGATAAATGACAGACCCATGCCATTTGTCATACAAATACCCCATACCCCAATCTAACTGAAATTACTGGGAGACGACAGGAAATGTCCATGTTCAGACTCCATTGATACTTTGGGATTCTGGTATAGAGAAGAGACTTAGCATTTCCATCTCCAGTGGGTGCAGGCTGTCCCCTGTAATGACCAAAGAATGCAATGGCTCTCCCAAGTTTACTGTACACATTTGCTGTAAAGTGCCTGCTGCAATTTTCTGGTCTTCAGCTCCAACTCTGGCTAAGCCAACACAGAGTGTCTCCTCAGTGATTGCTGGTTAAACAAGGCGTAAGGAAAGGAGAAACAGAGATACTGCAGATCAATTCAGCAAATGAACCGCCTTATTCAACATTCAACAATATTAGTATGACAAGTACACTGAAAAATAGTTAAACATCTTAAATCTCCCCATTGGCTCACTACTGATCAGTTACTTTACTTTTGAAAATTTCAAAGGTTTATCAAGCCTTTGAACAACTTGAAAAGAATTAGCCATATTTATATTCCACATGATATAATATTTATCTTAAAACAGTTCTCAGTGAACATCTTTATGATTCACATACATTATAAAGATTTAGTTTTAACTTTATTATTTATGTGTGTTGGTGTACATGTACGTGCCTGCAGGTACCCACTAAGGCAGAAGAGGGAATTGGATCTCCTGAAGCTAGAATTACATGTGGTTGTGAACCATTCAATTTGTGTGCTGGGAACCTAACTTAGATTCTCTTTAAGAACAGCAAGTCCTCAAGAGGACTGAATTATCACTCCTGGCACAACACACATACATTTTAAGTAAATTCTTGAGATACATTTATACTGACCAAGACACAGTAAAAATCAGGAGACTCAGAAAAATTCACAGATGTGAGTTTCTGCTCAACTATCTAATTAGTTACAAAACTAACTTAAAGTTTTTTTATTTTAAAAAATGTTTTATATCTTAAATGGTAGTTGTGAGGGTTAATACAATGAATACAAGAGCAAACCACAGAGCCCGTAACAAATAATGGGCAAGATACTTGGGCTTTTCAATTCAGAATAGAGACACTTATTTGTCTTTTCATAATCACTCATTTTGGTGCTACAGCTAAAGAGCTGACTTCTTGTTGCTTTTATCCTTCAGTTAAGAAAGCTGTCCTCACTGAGAAGGGATTTAAAAAAAGCAATGGAACAAGGACTTATACAAGGCAAGGAGGATATGCAAGGAACTCAGTGCCACCAGTAAGGATAAAATATGCATGGCTCAGGAGGGAAAGCATCTTGCCACCATGCCATGATGGCCTGAGTTAGATTCTTGGGACCCACATGGTGAAAGCAGAATTGACTCTTGAAAGTTGTCTTCCAACCTCCATATGTACATTACGGCAAGTGTACATACACATAATAAATAAGCAAACAAACAAACAAATAAATGTAATAGAGACTTTAAAATATAAAATGATCACTCAAAAACACATTAATGCATGTTTTCACTATTGGTCAGGTGCTTAAAAGACAGTACCAGTAAGAGACTATGACAGGTACATTCAAGAAGTTTGCAGAAAACATTACAGTCCAGACACACTTTACTGTATACCACACACTCTGTCTACCCATTAGGTGTAAGATAAAGTCTTGTCTTTATCCTAAGGAAAACTGTTCTATATTCCTGTTGAGAAAAAGCAGAATAAATGTATTTATGTAGGTCACATTGATTAGAATTAAAATGGTAGTTAGGTGTGTATTTTATCAAACATTCGTACATTAGCATGTTTACATAAAACCTGATTGTAAGTAATTGGTAAAAAGTCTTGTTTAAAAATTTAAATTACGGAGCTGGAGATATGGCTCAGTGGTTAAGAGCACTGACCGCTCTTCCAGATGACCTGGGTTCAATTCCCAGCACCCACATGGTGGCTCACAACTGTCTGTAACTCCTGTTCCAAACAATTTGACAGACACACATGTAGTCAAAACACCAATGTACATAAAATAAAAATAAATAAGTTATAAAAAAATTAAATTATGGCAATTTTTCTGTAAAGAGCTCAATTATTTTTCTTTCAGTATAACTTGAATCCTGTAGGATTTAAAATTAGAAAAAAAAAGACAAGAACTATGTAACAAGGTAAAAACACTGACCTTGTTTCAGTGTTGTGTGAGTGTGTATTAGATATGCACTGATGTTACCTGTAGGGAAAAAGCTTAAGAGTATCATGGGTCCTAAGTACCTGGTTCTTCCCCTCGTGCTCTCTGATTCTGAACAATTTCTAAAAGCTGCTGGGCTGCCTGGTTCACACTCATATACCGAGGAGGTTCATAGATCTTTCTTCCCCTATAAGCAAAAAAACAGATGTCACTGTTCTTACGTATGACTTACAGGATAGCATCCAATGCAGTTCCTCCCCAGGTATACTCAAGGGACATAACTCTGAAGTCTCCACATGATGCCCAGTTTTGGAAAAACCATGGACGGTTCAGTGTCTGACTTCTAAAGCTTTTTCCTATTGTTCTACTTCAGCTGTCCTCAGTGACACTGAAATGATGACAAGATAAACACTCTGACAAAGGGACACATCCAAGTCGTAGTCATTGAAAGTGATGCTCTAGGTGCAGTCCTCTGAGCTGTGCCACAGCAGTCCAAGCCCATCAGTGTTTGTTCTTCTGTTTTTCTTTTCATGGTGCTGGGGAGAGGACCAGGGTCTCATGCATGCTAGCCATTTTCTTTTTTTAATTAATGTGTTCCTATATCTTTTTTTACTTCTGCCCCTAAGAAAAAGACACTGCAAGATCTGAAAATCTTTGGCAGTGACATATGTTTATTTTCTGCATGACTCAAAAGCCCTGTGAGTTTACCAAATGATCAGTAACAGAAAGCATAAGATTCTGAAACCTGCCCTGGTCACTGTACTGCTCTGCAATTCTCTGAGCGAGCACTACCCAGCAGAAGCACAACAAATGCTCCAGACACTACATTAATGAGTTAGAGGCAAAATTAGTTTTAATAACATGTAAATATATTTATCCCAACATCGCCACACTATTATATTTGAACATCTAATTCAGAAATAAGTATTAGTTTTTATACCAAGTCTCTGAAATCTGATAAGCACTTTCAGCACATTTTCATTTGTTGAGTTTTCATCAGAAATATTTAATATGTATATAAAATGTATGGTCATAAAGATAGATTTACAAGGATAACGTGAAGGGAGGGAGGGCATAACTAAAATATATTGTACACATTTTGAAATTCTCAAGGAATAAAAATATACTTAAAACACAGGTTTACATACTAAAGTTGTCTCAAACAACCTAAAGGCTTTGAAATTATTAGCTTAAAGTTAAATAAAAACTTCAGTTCCTCAGCTTCTTCAGTTACATTTCAAGTGCTCCCTGCCACGTGTGGGTAGGAGCTGCTGTACTGCACACTGCCTCACTGAGAAGAGAGGACCTGTCCTTACACACGGACAGAAGGGAGCCCAAAAGCATCAGCAACCAGAAGCCGATGTCAGACTTAAAGCCAATTTTGAACTCCCAACACATTAATTCACATTTCCTGGGTGACAGTAAATGCCCGTCGCTGCCCTCAGTGGTGGATCTATGAGTTCTACTGTTTCTTTCACCCAATCACCCTGATGTCTTTTGTAGGAGTCAAATATCTGCTGTGTAACTGTTCTGAGAGCTCATTTTTCAGGCATCTTTAGAACTTATGTACTCTGTCACAGAATTAAAACAGATGCACTCATCCTCAGGACGGACGGACTCACCTGATGAGATTCTCCAGAGACTGCTCCTTTACTTTGATGTCTGTAGGGCGTGAAAGACAGCTCTTTCAATTTAGTTCCTTTAACCCGAACACTTCAGCTCCCAGAACCCCTTACATGCTGATCTGAGTTCTGTTCACACTTGTGTGTGACCGCTTTCCTACTTAGGTTAGAGAGGCCTGGAAGACTGTGGCTGTGGAAAGGCACCCACACTAGAAAGCAAATGAAGCCTGGCCCTGACCCCACCCTGCTGGGATCTAGTTTCCTGCTGCAAAAGATAATAAGGGAAAGCAATAGGAAATGGTAGCATGCACACCACCTAATGGCTGCAGAGTCTTCGTTTTCGTTCTACTAGCTGGTAATCACATAGAAAGTCTGCTTGTACTCCCACACTTATCTATTTTTCAGCCATCAGACTATAAAACCTAAGTAGAAAGAAGATTCTAACTGTATTTTGAAAAGAAATGTTTGCTTTCCTACAAATGTTAAGCCATACCATAATAACGAATGACTACTTTAACCACAGGTTTCAGGGCTCTATGCCAGATGTTAGGTATAGCAGGGATCCGCACACAACCCCTGCGCTCATGAAGCCTGACAGGGCCCATGGCAAAGACTTGGTCCTTTGCATTTCACTACCACTGCTGTCTAGAAGAACTACTTGTGAAATTGTGAAAAGCCAGACTGGTTCTGTGTCCTTACAGGAACTTCACACAAGGTCAACAGCTGCTTCCTGTTTTACATGCAAAATGAATGGTTCAGCCAAAATTTGTTTTTTAAAAATAAATATGGTACAAATGAAGAGTCTCTGATAGGCTTCTATAACGTTCTAAAGTGATAGTAAGAGGTTTTCTTATTGATGAATACTAAAAAAGTTTACTTAGAAATTACAAAAATGATTAATCTCATATCTGGTCTTCAATGTCTGAGGCACTAATGTTAAGTATTTCTCAATTGTGAAATATCATTATTTAATAATTCTACTTGTTTGTCACATACAAAAATGAATATTATTGAAAAAATGGCCTCCAACACAATTAGCAGTAGAAGTCCTATTTTACTTTAAATGATGTCTTCAATACTGAAGGTAGACAACTCTATTAATTCATTAACCTTGAACTTGTAAAACATAACATGTTTATTGCAGACATGTAAAGCACAGATGTTAACTGAACATGTGGACATGGCTGTCCTGCAACCTACTTCCCAACCCTGAAGTTATGCTTAAACACTACATTCCAATTATTTCCTACATCCTTTGTTGATTTCTACTCTAATGCTTTGTACTTAAGAATATCCACGTCACTAATGTTCTTTGACTAACTTCTGACTTCATTACATATATTAGTCTTGTCTCTAAATGAATTATAAGTTTTCTGCAGTTTCCTACCATGCTTTTTGCTCCCTAATCCCTAAAGAGGTAAACCGTAACAGGCAATCAACAACTACTTAGTAATTTAAATGATGAGACCTATGGTTTGAGAATTTGGAAGCCTGATGCCATACACGACGCACACAAGTAAATTCAATTAAAATAAGACAAACAACTGTCTTAGTCATTGTTCTATTGCTGTGAAGAAACACCATGGCCACTTCTTATGAAAGAAAGCATTTAATTGGGGTTGGCTTACAGTTTCTGAGGCTTACTCCAGTATCATCACAGTAGGGAGCATAGCAGCATGCAGGCAGACATGCTGGAGAGAAAGCTGACAATTCCATAACCTAATCCACAGGAAGTAGGAAGAAGAGACACTGGGGAACCCTCAAAGCTCACACCATTGACATACTTCCTCCACACACTCACACCTCTTAATCCTTCTAATCCTTTCAAATGTCCCACTCCCTGGGGACTAGGGATTCAAATATATGAGCCTATAGGGGCCATTCTTATTCAACTGCAACTACAACAAAAACAACTAAAAAATAATGACCTTTGATTTGGGGGTTGGAGAGATAGCTAAGTAAATACACACACTTGCTGCTTACAGGGGTAACTTGAATTTGATCCACAGGACCTAATTCCCACAAGTTCTCTGCTGACTTCACAGGTGTGCTGTGGCATGCACATTCATACACACAGATACACAAACAAAATAAAAAAGTTCACCACAACTAGTTTGTGAAGCACTTCTCTCAACAACCCCATGTGGCAGGGTGGCTTATTTTTATCTGACAGTATGAATATAAAGGTCAAGAGCTGCTTCTCAATATTTTCTAGGTGGTAAGCAGAGACACTGGAATTTTAACTTATGGTTCCAACTCTATGTATGTGTTTTGGTCATCAGGGGAATGTGAAAATTTGTTTCCTGTATTCCTTTCTACAACATATAAGGTTAGAAGAGGCTCTGAGACATGTGACTTGTTAAATCTTGGAGTCTTCGCTAGAAAGCAAAGCCTGCCTGTGTCCATCTGAAAGTCAGTACTATTATCTTGCTGCACAAAGCTCCTAGCCCTTTCTGTGTTACACAGGAAATAAAAGTTAAGCAAGACAGTACAATGAAGGGAGCTGGGACTAATGGGTCATATTCATTCTCTTCTGCTAACAATTAAATGAATGGTACTGGGAAAAAGCTCAATATTCAACATCATCTGCAAAACAGATTTTAACAGAATGATCTTGGAGCATCTTTCAGAAATCACAAACTGTTTTTTGTGATTCTCACAGAGAATATTCTAGAAGGTGCAGAATGGTTGGAGAGAAGAATAAATGCTTATTACATGTCTGCTGAACTGCAATAGTGATGAGCAAGTTTGTAAACAGAGAATCTTGGAAATGATCTATAGGTTATAAGAGGCAACACCAAGTCTCAGCATGAACATAGGGTTTATGTGGTATTTGGAGAGGAGAGTATGGGAAAGAGCTGTGTGTATACAGAGGCTAACCTGCATCTTTTTTTCCCTCTACCTAATTATTTACATAACGGTTTTAATTAGGCAGAGGCAGGCAGACCTCTGTGACTTAGAGGCTAGCCTAGTCTGCAGAGTGAGTCCAGGACAGCCATGTTACACAGAGAAACCCTGTCTTGAACCCCCCCGCAAAAAAAACCCAAACAAAAAACCCCCAAAACAAAACAAAACAAAAAAACCCAAACAAACAAACAAAACAAGCCAGGCATGGTGGCGCACGCCTTTAATCCCAGTGCTCAGAAGGCAGAGGCAGGCGGATCTCTGAGAGTTCAAAGCCAGCCTGGTCTACAAAGTGAGTCCAGGACAGTCGAGGATACACAGAGAAACCCTGTCTCGAAAAACCTAAAACAGGCAAACAAATTAAAAACCAAACTGAAAACAGAAGTCTGACAGTTGCATCTTCCCGCTGCTTACCAAGCAAACACAATGTGTGCATGCCATTTTGTCTGTTCTTCTTCACTTTGTCAAAGAAGCTTTCTGGTCTCCAAGTGTCCGTCCAAAAAACAATTGAAACTGTTTCTCCAAACTTGTACAACTAGAAAAATGAAACATTATTTAATGATACAACAATCACTACTGTTTCTTTCATAGGTCAAGAAATAGGGTTCAGGCTGAGAGAAGGTTCAGCAGTTAATAGTACTACACTTGCAGAGACCCAAGTCCGTGCAGCTCATAATCACCTCTAACTCCAGCTCCAGGAAGGTCTGACCCCTCTGGCCTCTGTGGGCACCTGCACTCACTGCACCCATATACATAATTAAAAACTAAAAAAAAAAAAAAAAATCTTAGGAAAAGAGAACACAGAAATAAAAACAGCTTTCAGCACTAACAACAGGTATCAAAAGTTTAATATATTATATTCTTATTTAATATAATATATTCTTATTTTTTAAGTCTTTTTTTAAGATTTTATTTATTTATTATGTATACAGTGTTCTGTCTGCATGTATGCCTGCAGGACAGAAGAGGGCACCAGATCCCATTATAGATGGTTATGAGCAACCATGTGGTTGCTGGGAATTGAACTCAGGACCTCTGGAAGAGGAGTTAGTGCTCTTAACCTCTGGGCCATCTCTCCAGCCCAATATATTCTTATTCACTGATAAGAATACTAAGCCTTAGAAAGATCAGTTGATTAACCTAAGGTCACACAGCACAGCTAAAAATAAATAAATACATGAACTTAGGTCTGAGGGAAGATTCCTATCCATCATATTAGCTCAATAAAATCCAAAAACATATACTCACTCCTGCTACCGATCAAAACCTCTACCCTCCCAATTTAACAATATCTTTGTCTTTCATGTCAAAGTCCAACAATAAGGACCTTTTCCCCAAGTCTCCTTCTCACACAGGTCATTCACCTCATTTTTCCATTACTACAACTGAGAAACTTGACGTTTTAAACCAAACTAGCTTCACTAGTCTACTCAACTCCACTGCTGGAGCTTATGTAAAGAACAGTCAAGTTTTGGAGGATGGCTCTGTAACCTACTGGCTGTGCAGGAACAATGCCAATTTTGTCCATCCTGTCCCCAGCTGTGGGGATCAAATGACACATAAAAATTATTCAGAAGGTAAAGCTACATATTAATATTATAATAGTTTTTGTAGAGTACTGTACAAAAGAGATCTGTTTCCCAAGACAATGAACAGCGAAATACAGCACTAAAGTTATAGAATGATTTAATTCTTTAATTTAAATAGTTTAAACAACTTATAAGAAATCAGGGAAGTACAGACATTGAAAAGCCACATCTAGTAACTTGTCACAGATTAGAAAGTCATTTTACTTTCCTAAGGCTTGTGCTCTTTTGTAAAGAACAAAGAGCGGGATCCCAAGTGGGCACTGCTGATGCTGTTTCCTGCAGCGTAGCTTCCTTCTCACTTCAGTTTCAGAAGCTGGAGCAAGAGATACCAGGAAGGAAGTAAGAAAAGGTGGGGCACTCAGGGCATTCCTTTGTATACTGGAGTCCTAAAACCTTGAATAGTTACCATAGCACCTCTGAGTCCTAAAAGGATGGTCACCATGTCCCTAGTATGCTACAGACTCAATTTACCTACCAAGGAGCTTTATTCTCAAAGACCATTTGAAAGTTATCCAAAAAAAATCATCCTCAGAGAGAAGTCATGCTACCCTCTGTAGCAGCTGTGTTCACAAGACAGTACACAAAGACCATGCTAATTCAAGTATCCAGTATCTTCCTGCCCTGTTTAACAAGATTTCTCTGTGAAAAATACATTTTGAGCTCTAAGACAGGATTCTACGACTACATTCATCAGGCCCAATTTCATAGGAGTGGCCCTATCTCTGCAGAGGAGTTGTTACAGTTACTATGTCCTATGAGAAACAAATTTACCAAACAGATAATGAATACAGATCACCCACTATGTGCCAGCACTATTCAGCACACAGGTTTAAAATGATAAGCAAATGGATCCCTGACCCTCATAAAATCGGTGATTAATCACAGAGCTGCCTAAGGCTCTAGACCCCATGACAGTGGTTCTGGTTAGGTGTGAGCTGACAGGTCAAATAACCTCTAGGATCTGGAAATGAACCTCTTGTATGATGAGTATAACAAGCATGGTTTTAAAGATTGAATAACCAAGTACATATTAAGTGTCTAGTAGTCCAGGAAATGGTCCAGGCTCAGTATATGACGCAATAAAGTTCGTGATGATGGTATGAAGATGGCCTGAATTGCTGTGTCCTGAAAAATCCAACTGCTCTCTTTATTGGTTGAGCTCAAGAGGTACTGAATATGCAAAACTACTCCTAGTGAGCTACATTTAAATGGACAAGTTCAACTATACATTTTAAAAGGGGCTTGCCACCTTCCATCAAACTTAAAATATTAGCTCCATTTCATAAAAACCTTCAGGGGGGGGACTGTATTCCATTTATGTATAAATACTTAAAAGGTTCTAATATTTCAAGAAATATGGAAACAAAATCATGGAAGCAAGGAAGTTAAGTTCTTCATTCAAGGAGAGCGATGAAGCCTTGAAAAGAGAATTGGAATGCTGGTCACATCTAACCTACCAGAAACGTTCTGTGTGAAAGACTGTGACCTGCCCGATTTGGGGACTGAAGAAAACCTCACACAGGCACTGCCTTCTAGGACCCTGATTTATAAGTGCGGCCATGTTTGTGGCAAGGACAAAAGCTTCTTCAATGAATGCTGGAACATTCTGCAAACAGGACCTCTGAGATGTCAGTACCTCACAGAACAGAAGGAGCAGCACTATATTTCACAACCAAAGGTCTTATTATTACCAGTAACCTGTAAAAAGGAACTGGAACAAATGTTAGTGACAAACAAGAACTAAGGTTGCAGAAGCCTGAACACTGGTTGTCTTACAATTCTGGTCTGTGTGCTACAACCGTTCTTCCCGACAATATTATTGCTTCAAATCTGACAATGTTACTGCCACTACAAAATCAGCTATTTTCTCAGAAATACTAGGGGAAACATGAATCTGTTCTGCTTTCATCTGGAGTAACTTAGAGAGAAAGCAGTCCATCCTACTTGATACTGGATCATGCTTTATTAAAGAAAAAGAAAAAATCATAAAAAAAAAACAGACAAAGAAAACCTTCAAATGAAAACCATCCATCCAGTCACTGTGTAACGTACTACTGAGACAGAGGGAGAAGCTGCACAAGAAAGATAAATACTGGGCAGTAAGCAGTCACTGTCAATATGACATATGGATCCTGCTTATTCTGAGAACACAGCATGTTCCAGACCGAGAGAAAAAGCACCTGAAAGTGTCTTCTGAAAGGCAGAGCCTGAGATGGAACTTAAGGAGATGGAAAGCAAGAAAGTGCAGGAGTGAGGATGAGGAAGAATGAGAGGGGTAATCTACATAACAGGGTGGTATAAAACAACTACCTAGAAAGAGCAAGTCTATCTGACTTGCCTCTAGTCTGTATCTCACAGTTCTGATAACTCACCAAGCACCTAGCCCCATCAACCCCAGCTACACAACTCATAAGGGAACTGACTCCTCAATTATTTCTCTCCTGCTTTGTTTTGAGCCCTTAACACCGGCTGACTGAGTGACTCTAACTCACCTACCTTCCTCCAACATTTCCTTCCTTTCACCAGCACAGACACAACACTGTGACATATATTCATTTATTTAGTGTATGGACGTATGCATATATGCATGTGGTATGGCGTGCAAAGGACAACCTGCGGAAACTGATTCTCTCGTCTGTAGGTCCTGGGCACTGAACTCAGGTCAGCAGGCTTGGCAGCAAGCACTTTTATCTCCTCAGCCATCTTGTCTCAATACAGGTGCTCAATAAAACCCTACTCTACAATTAGGATTTAACACTTATCTTGTATTTAAATATCTTCTATGGTTTATCGTTTTTAAAAAATCTGATAAATTACGGCTAGAGAGATGGCTCAGAGGTTAAGAGCACTGACTGCTCTTCCAGAGGTCCTGAGTTCAATTCCCAGCAACCACATGGTGACTCACAACCATCCACAATGAAATCTGGTGCCCTCTTCTGGCCTGCAGGTATACCTGTAGACAGGACACTGTATACATAATAAATAAATATTAAAAAATTTTTTAAAAAAATCTGATAAATTAAGAAATCTATATATATGTATATGAGTGTGTATGAGAGAGAGAGAACTAGAAATTTTAACTTAAGAAACCCATTAGGTTCCACATGTAGGTTGTCTGTGAACATGAAGAGAAAGCAAAGTCAGCAGAAAGTCCAAAATGTCCACCACAGACTCAAGAGCAACTAGTTTTCTTGTTTGCTCAGAGTACTGATCTTGGACATGCTTCATTGCTGTTGCTCTTCTCCCGAATGAACTTTGTTTCATCGATGTTACATTGATTTTTGTTGATACTAAGATTATGAACATGGCTACACATGAGGTACATATGTCAACTATGGCATGTCATAGGAGAACTACAAAAACCTATGTTTTCATATGTAAGTGGGAATCCATTTATGGACAAAAAATGTTTTAAAGCATATTATAACAAAGGCAATAACCAATTTGGAAGGCAGAAGATAAATAAGCAATTTAACTCATGAAATACATGTTGAAAATAGATGTTTTTATGGTGCTGTGATAAACACAATAAAAGGTGTACAGATGAGTAAACCAAAGAACCAATGATAAAATGTGAGTACAAACATTCTGTACAGGGGAGGCATTTACTGAGCTGCATGAGTAGAAGTGAGACCCACAATTTAGAAAGAAACTATGGAGTGGGAAGAATGACAAATCAGTGCTCTAAGATGATGGGAGAGTAGATGTGGAGGTACACATGTAATGCCAACACTTGGAAGACAAACACAGAGAGCTGGCAAGTTCAAAGCCAGCCTGGGCTATATAACCAAGTCATGGCTCAGAAAATCAAAACAAGAGCCAGCAAGATGGCTCAGAGGGTAAAGACACCTGCCTCCAAGCCTAATGACCTGATATTGGCCCCTGAGATGCATGTAGTTGGAAGGAAAGAACCACTGTACAAGCTGTCCCATGACCTATACGCATTTACTATGTTACACATGCACCCCACACACAAATTAAAAAGCAAATTAAGACAATGAAGGAAAATAAAAAATAGAAACACAATCAAAATAAACAAGTGAAAATTAGAAACAGTTATTGGAAAGGAAAGGGGAAATGTTTAATAAATATGCTAACAAGCTGTCAAATAAAAGATAGAGCTTAGGTGGGTTCTGTGGTGACAGTCACAAGAGTTCTGCTCTCCTCATTATCCAGTTCATTGTCCCTTTGCTGTGCTGTATTTTCATCAATTACTACACTAGGACCTAAACCACGATGAAACTACCTAATGCTTTGAAGCCTAACAGTAGGAATACTACACCATCAACACTGCCAACTATCTGAGTGCTGTGGAATGAAGAAAGGAAACCAGTCATTACTGGTTTTTAAAGTAATATGCATTTTTTTCTAGAGCAGACATGTACTATACAGACCAAAGAACACATGGCAATACTCAGGGTAACTTAAGCAACAGCCAGATAAAGTGGAAGTATTTCATAAGGATGAGAAAATTATGCAATCATCCACAAGCTCCGCAAAGACAAGTTTATTACTGCATCCAAAGGCACTTAGTAAGGAAGCATGAAGTAGACATGCACTATTTATTGAATGGATGAAGTGTGTTTGCCTTAAAGAGGTCTAACTTGTAAGTTTCTAAAATAGAAATTTTCACTAAACAGGATACTTATGGCACTGAATCACATGATCCACCTATAACAGGGTATTCATCAGTGGGTTATGGATATGTGTGTATATACATATGTAGAAGTGTTAAGTTCTGCAGCTACCTTGCCATCAATAGCTCTCTTGCTGTCCAATAAACTACCAAGGCGTCTTCTACTCAGTAATCTTAGTGTCTACTATAAGTCTGAATTATCCTTGCATGCTCCTTCAGAAAACAAAAAAATACCAGCTTCAGAGGGGCAACAAGCTGAAAATATAAAAAACTGTGCCCACTCTTGGATTAGGATTTTGCAGCTGCTATGCTGTGAGGTGGAGATCTGGAAGGCATGTCTACCCAGGTCTTCCACAACACTCAAAGCAGGCCCTCATTTCAACAACTTGCCTGTTTTGGGAATCGTGACAAAGCATTCAGAGATGGCAGGACACCTTCTGAAAGTGAAGACTACTTCCCTTCACAAACTTAAGCAAGAGAACACGAGGAGGAGCCTGCTAACATTCTCCATCTGGCAGGTGTATTTCTGGTAATTAACATCTGCTCTTTCAGTCAGTCCTAACAAGCTAACGGGAGATAATGAAGTATGTTCATTTCTAGGACTTTTACTTGTTCATGTTGCTAGTTCTCAAGGCATGACTTTGTACCCACAGCTAGAGGAGCACTTGAGTGTGTGTTAAAATGCAAATTCTCTTGGAGCTCAAGAGATGGCTATGCAGTTAAGAGTGTGTACTGCTCTTCCAGAGGAATTAAGCTCAACCCCCAGCACCCAGGTCAGGTGGTTCACAAGTGCCTGTAACTAGCGCTCCAGGGGACCCAGTACCATCTTCTGGCCTAAGTGGCACCTGCAGGCACGCACACACGCACACACATACAACGATGAGAAGTAAAAATGAGGGGGTACGAGAGAAGTGCTGAAGAGAGGAAAGGAACAGATGACATAATCATATTTAAATAAATAAATGTATATTCTCAGACCCCATACCAGACCTACTATTCTCAGAAAGTCTGACAGTAAAAGACTCAGCAGCCACAAGCCCACTGGATAGGTCCGATGGACACAGTTTCTGAGAATCACTTGTTCAGGATACGGTGTCTTCCAGAAATGCTAGTCTAAATAGTAAAGAGAAAAAGTCCATGCCGGGCGTGGTGGCGCACGCCTTTAAACCCAGCACTTGGGAGGCAGAGGCAGGTGGATCTTTGTGAGTTCAAGGCCAGCCTGGTCTACAGAGTGAGTTCACGACAGTCAGGGCAAAGAAACCCTGTCTCAAAAAACAGAAAACAAAAGAAAGAGAAAAAGAAAAAGTCTCAAAGGACAGGAATTCAACTGCAGATCTTTTGCTAGGCATGGTGTGTGCGCATTCATTTACTAAGTGTGCTAGGCACACATAGTTAATCCTCCATGTCTATGCTTCTAATTCAATAAATTTGAACAACCGTGAAACAAAAATATTTGGGAGTGTGTTGGGGTTGGTCTTGTATGCTGTGTACTCAGATGGCGAGTACTGTGTCCCAAGATCAGGTCGCAGTCTGGACACTGGCATTGTATTGACCAATGTGCTGTAAAGAATGCTCCCCAATTATCTCTGATTGGGTAATTAAAAAAAGCTGGAGCCTATGACTGAGCATAGGAGATGGGAAGGTGGGATTTCAGATCGAGTGAGTGGTCTCAGGTAAGGACCATGAGAGAGACAGAGAGAGAGAGAAGGAGAAGAGGGAGATGAAGGAGGTTGCCGTTAGTCAGGATGGAGAGGAGAGCACATAGCGAACAGAAGCTGGTCCTGAGGACATGGAACACAGCAAGCCAGGTCAACCCTAAGATGGCAAGCAAGTAACGGGGCATTTATCTGGGTATTAACAGCTTAGTCGGGTTAGAATGGCTCAGAATCTGCCCAGCATAGTGCCTGCAGCCTGTTAAGAAAATATGGGGTCTCTGAGTCATCTACTTGGAAGCTAATAAATAGGCTAGAGTGAGGTAGTAACCCCCAGTAGATATTTGGGATCCAGTCAGGCATAGCAAACCTCAAAAATAATACAATAGGGTTAGGGGAACTTTTCTGTAATTACTATGTACTACTTTTTCTTGTCCATCTGGCCAACACAATATTGCTATTAACACAGCCCTGCACTGCACGAGATCCTAGAGAAGAACTGAAGCAGATGAGAATCTGCGCAGATTGGATGCAAGTTCTACAGTACTTTAGAGAGGGAACTTGAGCATTTGCACATCTGGCATGTTCGGGGGGGGGGGGGTCTGAGAATCAGTGCTCATGAAAAAGGCTGCTGTCAATTCTTAGAATGCCTTTTAGTTGGAGAACTGGGGAAAAATCAATCCCCCTTCCCCTGGAATGTCACGACTTTGAGTAGCACAGAGGCCTGTCTCCACAGAAGCTCATCATGGGTAAAAGGGAAGGCATGTCCTGTCCTGTCGTGCACAGGCATTGTCACTTCACATACAGATTAGATAATGAAACAAAGATGAGGACATGGTTACAGATGTCAGGAAAGGTCCACATACAATCATAAAAGCTAAATATTTTTTTAAAACAACATATTAAACATAAATATAATTTCGGGGGCTTATATGGAAACTGTCAAATCTCACAGCAAATTTCTTCCCAAATAGACTCTCCTATTTTAGACAGAGAACAATTACTTTTTGAAACAACACAGAAGATCAAAAAGACAGGGCCAGAAAATTTAGTTTTCAGTCTATACAACAGATACATGTAGGGGGTATTTGTTTTTTAATGCTTAAGAAAATAAAACAAAAACAATACTTCTGGGAAAACATGATAGAAAAAAAAAGAGCTACTTTCTTCACAAGACCTATAAGCAAAACCAACATAAAAAGTATACATTCCATTAGTTTAATATTTCTGTATCTCATCATATTATCATATTTTTTTCTTTTAGTAACCATTAAATCTTTCAAGGTAACACTACTCAAAGGGAAAGGTTTTTGTTGTTGTTTGTCTTTCTTTTTAATATAAATTCCATCTCTATTACCAACTCGGGAACATTAGGAGTCATTTTCTCTACCCCTTACATTCTTTGTATTATTAACATTTTAGAGTTCTTGAACAGCTTTCGCCCTGCTCCAAATACAGGAATGCTTTCCACTATAAAGACAAACTGGCAAGATTTGTAGCAAACATTCTAGACAAAAGGGATGTAAGCTCCTATGCCAATGCACATATACTAACTGAGAGCAAGTGGTTAAGTACTGAAAAGTGATTCGTATACACTTTTTGTCTGATTCTTCACAAACACATTAAATATTTTTAAATGGATGGCCAGTATTCGTCAGTAAAACTAAGCCATTCTTCCTAAGCAACAAATAGCTGGTTTTAACATCTATTTTTTAACATCTATTTTTTAAATGTTTGTTTAATTTGAGGAGGGGCATGCCACAGCATACAGATGGAGATCAGAGGACAGCTTCAAAGAGTTAACTCTCCTTCCAACACATGGGTCCCAGAGTTGGAACTCAGGCTGTAAGGTAGAGGTAAGCTCCTTTACTCACCGAACTATCTCATGGTACCAAGTGTATCTTTTAAAGAATATCTATCCATAGGTGATGGATTTCAGCAAGCTCTATCAGGGAAGGTCTCATTTCATGGATTCTAAGATGCATGTACTTTTCCTATTAAGACACATGGAGCGATTTGGGATACATCTGCATAGGCAGTGTCTTAAGGTGCACAGCTGCCTGAGCAGGGTTCACAGCTGCCATGCATTATGCACATGTGACTATTAGAGCAGACATCACACTTGGAAAGTGGGTACCAAGAGCTTACGAGTAAATCTCAGAAACTTCAATAAAGCATTCTTTCAAGCTCTCTGAGCCACAATTGTTGGAGTTAGAAGTAACTAACTTTACACACCAGCACTTGTAACGTGGCCTCCATGCCTTCATCACTGGATTACAGTTCTGTATTCATTTAAGAAATGCAGCAACACATGCTCTCAGTGAAGGAGAAAGGGATACTGTGTGGGAAACTCAGGCTCAACCAAACTGATGAGGTCACTGGAAGGATATAAAAAGATATAATGCAATTCGCTTATTCTTTCCTATTTATGTATGTACAAAATTGACATAAAGTTAAAATAATTCTGTAGCTAAATTTACATGACCTGTTGAAAGAAGAGGTTACAAAGGTTACAAAAAAGAAACAGCATATATTGAAGAGTACATTCTCGAAAATTAAGTTTTACAGTTCATGAAATAACAATAAAATCAACTTGTAGCTTACAGGAAAACTGAACATTTTTGCTATGCTAAGTTCCATCTAATGCTTCCTTTGTAGCATTACCTGTAAACCACAGCAGCCTACAGCATTCATTATGGAGGCATTGTGAATAACTTGATAAGGGATTCCCAGTTTTGTTGCTCTCAGAATAAGATCACTGTGTGTTGTAGCCCTGTAGTGAGAGAACAGGATGAGTTACGTGAATGGTGGTAATTTTCTACCGTGGCTCATGAATTCAAGTCAAAGAGTCAACTGTTCTTTCCCACATTCTACCTGCACCTACAGAGCTCTTTCATCCAGGCTGGTTAGGGATGCAGCGTGCATCTACCCACACCCCTTACAAGATGGAACTCCAACTACAACACTGACAGTGACGGAAGAAAGGGACGTGCTGCCTCCTGGTCTCTGCTGAAGGCGTTTGCAGAACAGAAACCCAGCAATTTGGTTCTTGTCTCAGAGCTTCTGGAGATCAGTTTTAAGACATTGTAGCAGGCCGTGATTACTGAATGCAGTTGGCATTTCAAGGTGCATGTGTGTGAGTAATGATCAAACTGACTTATGGCGTGAGACTTTCATCGTTTCCTTGTGTCCAGAATCTCAGAATCTTCTCTACTATTATTTCAAAATACTTAACTGTCAACAAGCATAGTTTCTATTATGTTATAAATTATTAGAGTTACTATCTCATCTTCCTCCTGTACCTCATAACCATCTTCACTCTAGTTCCTTCTTCAGGACTCTTCCCAGGCTCTAGAAAAAATACAATTATTCTAATGTCTATTTTTATACATTAATGTTTTAGCTTCAGAAAGTAAGTGGGACACTTCAAATGACTGAGTTTTCTCCTTTACAGTTCTATATTATGGTAAACTAAACCAAATTCTTCTGTCCTGTTTGGATTTTTCATATCTTAAAACTGAAAGTAAAGCACAGGACATATTCATAGCCTGTTGGTCCTTCAATGTATTAAAATTCCACGGGATAAAATTCCATCTGGAGTTTATATCTGTGTGCAGTCTTTCTACTTATAGCTGTTTTCAGTCTAGTTATTGTATATAGTGTGTGTGTGTATGTGTGTCCCTGTGCATGTTCTGACTGTTAACATTCCTTTTTGAAACGTGTGATTAGAACTAGGTAGGCTGAAGTAGAAGGGAGTATATATGAATATAAATTGGATAATGTGACATGTAATCTCACATCAATTTAGAATGGCATTACTAAAGGTTTTTTTCATCTTGATAAAAATGCTAAGCCCTACTGGGGAGACCAACATTAGCATGTTTGAGAAACTGCTTAGAAATAAGCAGAATCTGTCAACTGGTCAATGCATACCAAGTAGGAAGATCAAGGGCTTACACCCCATGAGGCAGCCAGCTACAGATTAAAACATGCCCACCAGGGAACCCTGTTTTTAATCACACACATAAAATAAAAACAGCATTAAAAATTATCGGCAATTAGATTTAGTGTTTAAAAAAATAACAAGAATGCCAGATGTAATAGTTCCTTAAACAGAATCTTACTACCTAACATTTAAGTACAAGGAAAAGTAAATTAGTTATTTGATGAGGGTGTTATTTTTTAATTTAAGTTGCTTCTTGGGTGAGTTACTTAAATAGATGAAAGAAAAACTGTTTTAAAATTCTATCATCATCACAAACTCATTTGAAATAATAAGACCAAACAACACACACATAGATTTACTATTTCCAAAGGTAGGAACTGAGCTATATAACCAGAAATAGTGAAGAAATTTTGCCTTAATAGCAAACTTGATATTCAGAATTCTTTTAAAGGCAATTTCAAAAAAAATGCAAAAATGACTTAATTGATGGAAACACCCAAATACATGAAGGCAATTGTAGCAGTGCTGCCAAGGTGGAGTGAGGGTGGGGTTGGAAATCTGGAAATTTACTGTTTCAAAGTGCATGGAGACAATTATAACCTCAAGAGCTATCAGAAACATTATAAATCGAAAACTCATTTGAAAGTTGCTTTATAAGCTTGAAAATGTCTGTATCTACATAACTTTATTTTTATTTTAAAACCTATTGGAAAATAAACATAAAAAAACCTAATGGAGACAATATACCACAAAGATAATGCGAAATCTAGAAAAGGAACTGCATGTCAGTATACATTTGTATAAAAAGCTTTATGAATGTTGAAAAAAACAACAGTTTTGTATTGGAGACTAGAGCAGATTAATGATATTAATGCCATATACTGGGCAGTTATTGGGCACCAAATGCTGGTCAAATACATTACATGGAATGGGAATCATCAAATGGCCTACGTTAGGACACACACAGAAGGCAGGTAAATAAAGGTGCATCTGTATGTGTGTTCTATTAAGGAAAAGGTACATGGCATGAAAATAAAAATTACAAAATTAATATATATATATATATTTATATGGTTACAGTGTATGTTAAAATACAAAATAAATAATGAAACAGAACCATCATTAGAAAGGGTCTTTAATGATAACTCCTCCTATGGACAGGAAGGGTCAGATGGCCCAGTACTCCTGTCTCCCACGTGGCTAACCCCACATATTGATGCTGTACTAGTTAGAATCAGTAAAATCTCCCTGTAGTTAATTTCTACTTCCCTTTCAATAACCAGTATATGAGTGGGGTGGGGAGTTTATGACCTTTAATTATCTCCTTAAAGGATGTAAGACTGTGAGAGACAGTGATGAATAGTGGTGATGGGGTTACAATACTGTGATGTTCTTAAACCAGTGAACTGTGTGTATTAAGGTGAATTTTATGTTATGTATATTTTACCACAGTTCAAAAATTACTGGAAAAAAGAATTTAAGACTATACATCTTAATTTCTTTTCCTAGTTTTAAGTTTTTATTACTAAATTTTGTGTTCATGATATTATGTGTGTGTATGGATGCACACACATGCTATGACATAAATGTGGAGGTAAAAAGACAAATCTGTGAGTCAGTTCTCTCCTTCTACTCTACATTGGAGCCCAGAGCCCAGACTCTGGGCACCAGGTTGACACAGTAAACATTTTACCATCTAAGCCATCTTGCCAGCCATCTTTCCATAGTTTATCCAAATAGAAGGATGCTTAAAATTACACAAGGGACTTTTTATCAAACATATTGTAATAAAAATGTTAGTATCTGGTTGCATTTCCTGTTTTTTCTGGTGTCATCAAGTCACTGAACCTCTTCACCTAGGCCTGACTAATGAGACAGATTTTTAGTGTAGACATGTGCCTGCAGTCTCAGTTAGTTACTTAGAAAGCGGAGGCAGGAGGATCACTTGTGCCAAGAGTTCAAGGCTAGCCTGGGCAACATAATGAGATCTCACTTTAAAAACAAAAATAAGAACTCAGAAACAAACAAACAAAGTGAATTAATTAATTAGATTTAATGACATCATCCTTATCATCCCACTTCCAACCACATCCCAGCAGGGATCCACCAGTGACCAAAAAGCAGCTGCAGTGTAATAAACATTACTTAAACTTGACCCTAACACAAGATTGTACACCACCAATCACTGAGATAGGGCGAATTGATTATCATAAGAGTTTCAAAGAAAAAAAAAAAAAACAGAGCGAAATAATCCCAAAGAGTCTACAGTTAGCAACTGAGTGTCACCTGGGAGGTGGAGGCATGAACCAGGCTAGAACATTAAATGGTAACCTGTTTTACATGAGAATGTCTCAATCCAAACCAAAATAACACAACCAAACAAAACTCAGGTCTCTGGGCCCTTCTTGAGTCTACTCTTTCTTGTTCAGCTTCCTGTCTGGAACAGAATGAAGAAGCTCCTCTAGCACCTGCTACCTCTGCCATGATGCTCTGTGCAAATACTCGGGGTCAGATAACCCCAGTTTGAACCCTCTGAAACCATGAACCATAATAAATCTTTCCTCCCGTTAAGCTGTTCTCTTGGGGACTTCTATGAGAGCTACATAAGTTAACTCATACAGCTGTCAACAATAATCTCTATCTGATAAGTGGGGCTAAAACTTCAGTCAGGCTGGAGGGACAAAGGACTGCTGCGAGCTGCAGATGTGCAGGCCTGTGATAGGCCCAGGTGAAGGGAGAGGCCTGACTGAAGGTATGACAGTGGAAAAGTGAGCCGGCATGAATTGGCTGGCATAAGTGTGGTCTCAACACAAGAATTGCAGGACACAGATTTGAAGAGTAGGTTGGGATATTTGGCTGATAATGGGGGCTTCTAGAGCTCTCAGCTGAGGTTTCCAAATTTTTACAGTTTTACACATACAAATTTGATCATAACACAGGAAAGGAGTTAACTCTGTTTAAGTCTATATGTAGACCAAGCAAAAGCAACAGAATATATTAGCCTGGTTAAAATAATGGTATTAAAAATAAAAAGAAATGGAAGGATATGAAAAATCTGGTCAATAGTAAATAAATGATAAATAAATAATCTGGTCAATAGTAAATAAATAAATAAATAAGCCAATTGTAGTGTTCCTCAAAGATGATGAAAAACAATTTTTTAAGTTATAAACTCATAAGTTTTCTAAATGCAAAAAAATTAACTATTGGAAAATAAAATATGGAATGAGACAATATAAAGTATAAAGTCCAGTTTTTTTATTACACCTAGGAAATGACAAATTTTACTTCTGATTGGGAAGTTTCTAATGCTTGCGCTTTGTCTACTAAATGCATCTGGACTGGCAAGTCTGTGGACTCACAGTAGACCAGGTGCCTCACTCTGAGAAGCAATTCTACTGTATACTCAGCATGTCAGTGACTGAACGAACAGCAGAGCCACCATGTTAGAAAGTCTAGGTGGAGGTTTCTCTATAGAAGACACAGATGTTACATAGAAGGAGTCAGTGTATTAGTGAAAAATTCTATATAAAAAAAGATATTTATGGATAAGTTTTTAAATTTTCCTTATTTCATTTTACTATCCTACTTATCCTATTGCTAAGAAGAAAAAGAAAGGTATCATGAAATTTGAGAAAGCCTTAATTTTACAGAAAATAAATAAAGTGAGACAGGGACTAAATCAATTTTAATATTTTATAGTGTGTGATTACCCAATATAATTTGCAATCAAGTATAATAATGACACAGACTCTCTGGCCCTGCATACTGACATAAATTATTTTCCTTATGACAGACGCATACACATGTAACTCCATTGTTTTGAGAAATATCCTTGACGGTGGACCCAGAGTGATTTAATTGTCCTTATGTTCCTCAAATCTGTAACATAAATCTTGGGTCACCAGCTGTAGACAAAGAACTCTTGTGTTTGGCTTGACACTAGAGATTGATGACGCTTGACTAGACAAGTAGAAACCCATCTTCTTGGTAATGAGGAAGAGCAGTGCTCCCAATGGGGATGGGACGTTGATATCAGAGGTTTGATAAATGATAAATTCAAGGCAAGTAAGTGACAGCATTATTGCCAAATATTAGATTATTTTAAAAAGGGGGGATCCAAGAACAAAGGAAGCCAAAGATGTTTGCAATTATCAGAGCAAATGGCAGTTCTGACTTTTGATAGTATTGTGCCTTACTAAATAATGACACACTAGTTAAAGGTATCTGACATCTTGTATAACCTTGTACAAAAATAAAAGCATCAAAGAACTAAATGTTGACACTTGTTAAGATAGTAATACTTATGATAACATCTTTATTATGTAGGTTCTCTTCATTAGTCTTCTATCACAATAAAAATTTAAATACAAAACTTTAGGTAGAACTCAGGTAAACTTATCAGGACCTGGCAAGGAAATTTTTAAACAGAATAATCATTGCTGATAAATAAATAACTCACAATGTCTATTTTGACTTACCCAAATGGATCACCAACCACAAGGAATGCAATATCGCTGACATCGGCATCCTTAAAAATATTATCTGCTTCTTGTTCCACTTCTTCTCTGTCAGCAAGAATTAATTTTCTTCCATAAAACTCTTCCTACAGATTTAAGTAGGATATCAAAAAATAAAATGAGAGACAGCAGTTGAGTCTTTAACACACACATGCACCACAGAACAATCTTTGTCTAGAACTAGGTGCAAATCTTGGCAAACATCCAAACACAGACCATTCAATACAACTCATCAGTGAGCCAGTACACCATATCATGATGCAATTAAACTCTGTCTTTGAGGCTATCATCATATCCCTAGAGAAAGCAGACCTCTTAACATCTGAGGCCTCTAAATTTGTGTCTAATAGACCAGGCAGAACACCAAAGGATGAACAGGGAATATGTATTCATGAGCCCTGTTCCAGAAACATGGAAACACAGAGTACATTAGCAATAATGACGCTTGGCCGTGCAGATGTCTCACCTAATTTCTATAGGAACATTTTTTGGTATGCTGGCTAAAATAAAAGGCTATGTCAATAAGAAATGACAGAAAATTATGATTTAACTGTTCATAAAAAAGTGAACAGTCCTATATAATTACAAGAAAAGAAATGAATTTAAATAAATAGGAAGTTTCCATCCTCACTGCTTTGTCAATTATTTCTTCAAGTTCAGTTCTAGAGAACAAATCCAGGAGAATGAGCCAGTGAACTAGTGGTTACCTGATACTAGTTAATGAAATTATGTAAGATCATACAACTGAATCTTATAACTGAGTTCCTATACAATTCAAATATGAAAGAGGATGCCTAAATAAATAAATAGGTAAATTTATTCCTTCATACTGAGAAGTCTGAGTTATTAAAAGTTACAGGGGGGGGCTGGAGAGATGGCTCAGCGGTTAAGAGCACTGGCTGCTCTTCCAGAGGTCATGAGTTCAATTCCCAGCAACCACATGGTGGCTCACAACCATCCATAATGAAATCTGGTGCCCTCTTCTGGGCTGCAGATATACCTGCAGACAGAACACTGTATACATAATAAATAAATATTAAAAAAAAAAAAAAAAGTTACAGGGACTGCTACTGCAGAAGAGCAAACCCAATACTGTTCCAACAAGGAAATACATGAACAAAGATGGACGCTGTAATTCCAAGTGTGGTAATTATTTCCTGATACTTATACAAAATCTGTTACTCAAATGGGAAAACAACCTCACCCTAGAGAAATGTTTCATAACCTCCTAATAACACCACTTACATTGATTTTAAAAAATATATTCTTTCACTTTCACTGTGTGCTTTTTTCTTAATCATTAATCTTTATATCTTTAACTTTGATTTTAGGAACCAGAAAACTTACAGTCACAGAACACCCACATTATCTAAGAGAATACATATGATAACTGGACACCAAGGCAAAAAAAAAAAATGGTCTTTCCCGAAATATTTTTCCTGAAAACAAGCAAGAAGCCACATGCCACCAATGTAATGCTGACAGTGACCCTGTCTCCTACATGTAGAGGTCAGAGGGCAACTGGAGGGGTTGTTTTCTCCTTTTACCATGTGGGTTCCAGGGAGTGGTTTAGAATATGGGTTTCCAGAGTGTTGGTATAGATAAAACCTCTTCAGTTATTTACAGACACATTATAGTTTCTTCTTCCCTCTATTTTATAAATTACTACCTAAGTCTTTCATTACATCTTCTTAGGTATAATGCAGACAGACCATGAACCACTTGTAACAAAAACGACACTTCTTATACATCTTTATATAATGCACAGCTGCATTCAACCAATAAGTATGTAAAATTTAATGTGTCAATAGAGATTGCCTAAAGGAAGCTGAAGTTGCATACACCAAAATCTTTCCCAGAACTTCTGTCTCTGTATGTCTTTTGGAGACTACATTAATACTATTACCACTTGGCAGTTTGAAAACAACAGTGATTAATGTAAGAACAGACTGTTTAGCCATACATGTGTGTGCCATTTATAAAATCTTGACTGGTTGATTATTAGTAAAAAGAAAGCATATGTTCATTATAGAAAATAAAATCATCTAATTTTTCACTGTGATATAGTTATCTATAGCTGAAACCAAGCTTGATATAGTTATATAGGCACATCAACATTTTCTAAAAATCGGTTTAACAAGAAAATGTAGAAAGAAGGGGTAAACAAAGGAGAGAAGAATGTGACTGAAGAGAGAGAGGCTCTACAATTTTACTGGAAATATAAGGCACAAACTTATAGATGACTGACTTCAGGTAGATGGTATCCTGTGGCAAGCTGCTGGGGGAAGAATAAGAGCTCAGAACCTGGGGCGGGGGCGGGGGGGCCCTTAAGAGAATACTAAAAGAATTCTGTAATAGGACAGAAGATCAGGCCAAATCATTTTGCTTCATGTAACTTCTTTGTTAGTGATCCCTAAAGTTGTGCTTTGTGTATTATTATCACTGCTTAGAATGCAGAGAGACAATGAAAGTCTGCAGTTCTCAACTCAGGGTTGCTTTAGTTTATATCTTGCCTCTGTCACTATCTGTATGATAGTGGACAAGTTTTGGAATGACTGTGTGTGTACAAAATGTGAACAGCAAATACAGAGGGCTGGGTATTGTAGCTCTGTGGAAGAGAGCCCATGGAGCTTGTGAGAGAACTTAGGTTCAATTCCTAGCACTGTTTGAAACATAAAATTGAGCAAAATAAATGTCTTAATAATATCAACACTTATTACTATGAAATTACAGATATTCTAGTACCTTAAAAAAAGTCACACATAATTTATTTACAAGTAAGGTCACCCCAAACCCCGAATTTCACTCTATAGTAATTTCATATGTTTAAGGAGAGGAAAAAAAATCTTGAAAATTAGTATTTACTAGCATTTATAATTTACAAAGCATTTTCACATACACCTTAAAAAACACTATATACCTTTCAATTAGTTATTTTTCTTGGAAAATGAAGAAACTGACTTTCAGAAGTTTGGAAATGTATCTACTAACAATTAAAATGTCTGAAAACTTTTGTGCTGGTGTGCTGGGCACTGTTCTAAGAGTCTTGGAGGCAGACACTTCTGATCGCAGTTTATACAGTGAGAAATTAAAAGTAAAGGAACTGTCTAAGGACATGTCACAAGCCAAAACCAAGCTATGTCCCAATTTTGCTCTAAGCTATTGACCAACATTTTATTCTGATAACCTGCTACTCTGTTATGTATTCTCTCAGGTGGTTTTAAACTCATTATGGTTTGGGATCACTGATCAGAGACAAATTTCTATCATCTTGAAGTAAGGGTAAAAACCAACAAGTATGGCCAACAAGTCAAAAACTGGCCATTAGATACTATTTTTTTTTTTTTTTTTGGTTTTTCGAGACAGGGTTTCTCTGAATATCTCTGGCTGTCCTGGACTCGCTTTGTAGACCAGGCTGGCCTCTAACTCACAAAGATCCGCCTGCCTCTGCCTCCCAAGTGCTGGGATTAAAGGCGTGCGCCACCACCGCCCGGTTAGATACTATTTTTATTCTAATGCATGGCCAATTCAAGAACAAGCCTTAGCTTAGTGTTCAAGATTTTAAAGTAACTCTGAAACCTTCAGAATTCTGTGGGTTGTGAATTTGAGAGGAATGATCAGAAATTCTGTGGCCCACACTTTTATTTGGAAGACTTGACAATTAAAAAACAAACAAACAAACAAAAAAAACTGTTCCCCTCCTCCCAAACACACCCATCAGTCTTTTATCTCACTATGTTTTACTTGAGTTTGACAATCAACCAGAAACTGACCCTTCTGCTCATATTTATTATTTACATATTTACCCTTAACGAGAGTCTGGTCAAGTTATACAATACACTAATAAATCGTCTGGCTATTTAGTCTTGGGCCTACTCTCTATATATCATGTGGGAATGACAGCCTTCCTGGGAGACTATAAGTAAGATCTCTTTGGATATGTTGCAGACAAAAAGGAGATCTCTATTCCCTATGGAAATACTTCAAAGGAGGAAGCTTTCGGATTGCTTGCTGAATGCATAACCAACTCATTAAAGCACCTCATTAGCACTCAACTCAGAAAGGAATTCTTGGCTAGCTTATGAAATAACGGGTTTTGATAACTATCCCCAAGAGTGAAAATAACTTCTTAAAAAATTCACTGTAGAAAGGCACAAAATTAGACTTGTAAAGTAGGACAAACAACCGTTTCATTTCCCAAGTCACTAGGTATGAGGCAGACCTTAATGAACACGGTGGGTGTTTTAAAGGCTCTAAAAAGGCAGACGCTTAGATTCTGTACAGTCTAGTGTACAAGAATCAGATGCTAACTATCTGCCTTCCCCAGAGGCCTGGGGACTTTAGTCACGTACCAGGGCTTCCTTCCCTACAGTCAGGACTGAGGTGTAGGCTTCCAGATACACTCGACTGCAGCGTCTCACAACTTCCAGGCCCTTGACTGTGATGTCCTTGGCATCTCCCAGACCCAAGCCGATCAAGTAAAGCATTTCAAACTCCAGGGAAGGGGAGACAGCACAGCGAAGTGAAAAACAAAAAGGCCAGCTAACACCGGGGACCTAAAGTATAGGGATGAAGATTTAAAAAAAAAAAAAAAATCAAAGTTGCTCCAGGGGCGCCCGCCGCTCCGCGTGTGATGTCCTAAGACTTTTATGTCTTGCAGACGCTTAGAAACTACTGGAACGACTGTCTTAAGTAAAGTTTGATCCAATTACCCGCTTACAGACTCGCAGGTGCTTCGCTAGCGCCCCTCAAAGTCTCACAGCAGTCTCTCTACAATTACAGACCCAAAACCATGTGCACCAGCTCGGACAGATCTTCCTGGTCTCACTTACGGTACCGTAAAGCGCAAGAGTCCTTTACAGCACTTTACGACTGGCAGGAGGGGAATGGGCCGGCGGCTGCCAGACCGAGCAATCGCTTCCCGCCAAGGCTCCGACTGACCCGCGGACGCTGGGGCAGGGGTCAAGGGGTCAGGGACGCGTCCATCTGTGCGCTAGGAAAGGTCCCAGCGTGCCCACGCTTCCGGCAAGCCGGAGCTCAAATATCCCCAAGGGTGTCCTGGCCAATGGTGTTACCTCCCAAACGTCCTCTGGACGTACGCTCTCGGGGACGAGCGGAGGGACTTCCCTAACTGATTACGCGTTTGCTCAGATTTGAATCTCCGCTCTGTCGATCTGCCGTAATTTAACCAGCCGTCACCCTGGTGAGGGGGCAGGTTGACCAGCCCTGCAGAGTGTGGTTGCAAGTTCCCACGGGGGAGGGCAATGACTTCTTCTAGGGGTTAGTCCCCGATATCTGACGCCGGAATGTCCCCAGGGATCTGCCTTAGTCACCCTCAGTTGAGAATGACCTTTTCAGAGAGCTCAGGGGATGACTAAGTACAAATGTGATGACATTTGCGAATGAAAAATGAAGCCATAATGAAGCCCGTTACTTAGTATGCTAACCAAAGGATAATTTTTAAAAAGAAAAGTAATGCTATGACGGGGCGGGCATGGGGGTGGGAGAGTCCATAACAGAAAAAAAGGAAAGTGCTTCAAACCTCTCAGCGATTGTTGTGGAGATTCTTATGAAGAGACTGGTTACAGGTAGTTCCACTAAGGAAAAAGATTGAACTGAAGACGCACTTCCTAAATTCACTGGTACTTTCGTCCAATTTGGAAAGACAGTTTCATTGCTTATCATGATACACTGTGCTGGCCATTAAGATTTTTCCTGATGGCTTGCTTCAGTGCAGTGTGCCTTCTTGCCTAGCCCTGCTTCCTTAAGCCTTTTCCTCCAAGGGTTCTGTCTGACCTTTGCACTTCGGAGCTGTTTTTCTCTGTTCCCACTATGCTGATTTATTCTTTGCACCGTATTAAGACACACACACACACACACACACACACACACACACACACCACACACAAACACCTCAAAATAGATCATTGTGTAAATGGAAAGTCCTAAAATTACAGCAGAAGAAAATACAGGAAAAAAAAAATCTGTGATCACCTACCTATCTATGCAAAGATTTCTTAGGTATGATATTAAAGACATGTTGTAAAGAGAAAAAAAAAAGTTGTTCTTTAATAAAATAAAAACTCCGTTCAAAAGACTGAAGTCATATACTTAAAGATAATGTTTGCAAATCTGATAAAGGACTTGTGCAAAAAAAATAACAAAAAACACTCAGAATACAAAGAGTAGGGCCAGCTTAGCTGGTAAAGGAGCTTGTCACACAAGTCTGACAACCTGAGTTTGATCCCTGGAATCCAATTAAAGGTGGAAGAAAAACAACTCCACAGAGTTATCCCCTGACCTTTACAGGCAAGTATCCCTAACACCAAAACACACTAATAATACTAAAGATGAATTAAAATGTAATGAATTCTTAAATGCAATAAAACAGCGCAACATGGAAAATTGTGCAAAAGGTTTTGAAAGACACCAAATGAGATATGCTACTAGCAGTAAGCATTTTAAAATATTTCTAAACATAACTAAACATGAGGGAAATACTTTTGAAAGTTCTTTTAGATTATCTTATGTGTATGAATATTTTGCCTGCATGCATGTGTGTCTGTGTGCTATATGTGTTTCCTTGTGCCCATGGAGGTCAGAGGAGGACGTCAGAATCCCTCGAACTGGAGTTAGAAGCCACCATGGGAAAGCTGGGAATCAAACACCAGATAACCCAGACACCTATCCAGTTCAATACATCCAGAGCTGAATTTATCATCTTCTCTGCCTACTTCCAGTTTTTCTCTGTATTATGTGCTTTGGTTGAGTGGGGGTGGGGGGTGGGGAGAGATTGACATTCACCCAAATGAGATATTAGTCACCTCATATGCAGTGTTATGGCTACTTCTCAAACCATACTTACTATCCCTGCGTTGGCTCAGGTCCTAGTTCCATTTCTCTGTTACTCACCCATCTTGTCCCCTTCAAATTTATCCTCTCAGGGAGTACAACCAAAAAATGGCATCCCCTTTCTAAAAATCTTTGGGAAGCCAAAAGAAATCCTCTGCACTTTTAGATATCCCAAGATCACCTATGGAATGTTCAGTGCCTGCCTCCCTAGCCTCTATGTGCTATGTAGCATGGGCTTTTCTTCAGCGGTATTGACCCACCTGTAGTTCTGTGTCTGAAACATGTGAGCCGTGTGCACCTCGCTGTCACCTCAACATGGGGCTCTGTCTTCCATCTTCATCCTACATTACCACTACTCATCCTTTATACCCACGAAGACTCCCCAGAGATCTCTAAGCCTCTAAGCAAGGGAGTCTTCTCTGTTATCATACTGTGTTTATTTATAAACGGGTTAAGTCTCTTTAAAATTGCCTGCTCATATAGGTCCCATGCTCAGCAGGAGATGGCCAACACAAAACAAACTCAATGGAATAGTTGTAGATAAGTGCCTCATGTTGCTTTGCTTGGGTATTTTTTTTTTTTTGTCTTACGAGTCTTTGTTACTAGTATATTATGATTTCCAGTTTTGTATTTTTTATGGGTTTTGTTTTTATGTCTGTGTGTGTCTTTGTGGGTTTTGTGCTTTTTCACCTTTAAAAAAAAAAAGTCCATTTTGTTTGTTTTTTATCTGTTTGTTTCCTAAGGAGAGAAAGGAGCCATGGAGTTGGATGGGGTGGAGAGGGAAATCTCAGAGGATATGATAGCGGGGAAACCACAGCCAGAATATATTGTATGAATTTTCAATGAAAAAGTAAAAATAAATAAAAAAATTGCCTTTCTGTATTTCTTCTTCATGAAAGTCATTTCATGAAACCAGTGACTGTGTTGTGCTCATGGCTTAGCATTGTGCATGCCCATAGTAGTTTACAGTAAGTGTGTGTGTCTATAAATCATTGGGGATCCATTAGTAGCCAAGCAATTTCATTGAATTATACTTCCTGTCTTATGCAATACAAATGTATGATATGTTCTAAGTGGCTACCAGAAAGTCACTGATAGAACTTCAGACATGAGCATGTCTTATACATACTTCTTCAGAAAGACGTGTTAAAAGGCTTATGATACATATCATACATACTTTATACACACACCATGGAATAATGCAATAGGTCATCAAAGTTTTCAATGAACTGGTCCTATTTTATGACTTTTTAGACTTTATTGACTACTTTATTGTTGATTCATAGTAAGTGGATGTTTCTAAAAAGAATAGTTAGGTAATCCAAACTATAGGAAAAGGATGAAGGCGTCCTATATAACAAGAAGTTAAACATAGTTTTCCATAAAGAAGTGTTAGTTTCTACTCAAAATGTTTATAGAAAAACTTAACTTTGGTGTAAAATTTATAATAAGCCCACTTTTCTACCTGCTTGTCCCTCATTAGGAGAGTAATACCTTTTTCTTTTTGGGGAGTCAAAAGGAAGAAAAGTTGAGCCTATGTTTTCTCTCTTCAACTTAGTATAAGCAGCAAACCTTACCTAGCCTATTTTTGCAGAACTATTCTGTGTGAGTTTGTTGTTTCTTCCTCTCTGTTTCAAAACAGTTTTCAAATATGATTGCTTCTCCCCTTGTCCCCAACAATTTATTAGGGAACCCTATAAACCTAGGAAGATTGAAACAGTTTTACAGTAAACATCCACAGCTTTCTAGACCCCACAGCAGTTAAGAGGTCACTGTGTTTGCTTCATAATACATTTCACCATCTAGCTGGACACCAGGCCATCTTATTTCTTGATACATTTCCAAGGGTCTATCATTTCTTCTAATCCAAGCTGAGCTTTGCATATTTTCCATTAAAACAGCTACTTATTTTTAGCATATGTTGTTTTTTTTCAATTTTAACAAAGACAGCAATTAGAATGCAGACAACTTTCACTATTAGAGCAAACTACAATCTTTTGCAGCAGAAAGAGTGTAATAGTTATAGAGAATAATAATTCCAGAAATATTGGGAGGGAGGAGTCCTTTTTTAACTTAAAGAATGACAAAGATGAATGAAGCCTGGGGAGTTTTCTATTTCATGTAGAAAAATAGCAAATCCTTCTTGAGGATGAACATTGATCTTTTTTTCTTTTCTTCTTCTTTTTTTCTTTCTTGAGAGACCATTAAGATATTTTTATGGCCCTTGTCAGTAACTCAGTTTTGGTCTCCTCACAGAGAGGACCCGCCCTTATATCTTATGGCAGTACTCACAAAATGACGCACATTGTCACTACAAGTTAATCCTTGTGGCCTTTCCATCCCAGTGTCATCAACATTATACACTACTCTTATTTTAAAGAAATAACATAGCTGAGATGCTTCATTGCATCATGGACAAATTGTAATTACCGCACATCTGAAAGAAGCCATCCTTCAGTTTTCCTATTTGAGCTTGTTTGGCTGTTGAAAAGAAACCATCAGGGACAGAGTAAACTTCATCTGACCTTATTGCGAACAGAGAATATTATTTTACTCTGACACTGGCCTTTTAACCTACATGCTCCCACGGATTGCCTTTGTTAGAGGAAATCTCCATTAATATTCAGAAACTCTAGAGACCTTGAATTGATTTATAGTCACTATTTTCTAACAAATAAGTGGTAATTAAAGATAATACTCCTCTAGAGGAGACTACATTTATGAGGGTTTAAAAAAGTGTAGTTACTTTATTGTGTATTGATTCACATAGGGAGAAAATTACTTTTTGTTCATTCAGTGACAGTACATATTTATTATATGGCCATATAAAGTACACATGTAGAAAAGAAAAGAGCAAATCTAGATTCCTTTCTATGAAATATAAGGAAAATTTTATTTTCAGTAATCTTGGTTCAATAGGTTGAGAATAACCAGGTGGAAGGAGTCACCTAATGCCCTATGTTGTTCAGTGGCTTCCAGAGATGTTCCTCTCTCCACTCTCCTCTGTGTGTGTATTAGCCATTTTATTTCTAAGCCATTTTTATAGCTGATAATTCTTTCAAAAATCTATGCTTAAAAAAAAACAATCAGGGATAGGTAGTTTGGCTTTGTGCCTTAAAACTATATAGTGTCAGCCGGGCGTGGTGGCACAAGCCTTTAATCCCAGCACTCGGGAGGCAGAGGTAGATGGATCTCTGTGAGTTTGAGGCCGGCCTGGAATACAAAATGAGTCCAGGACAGCCAGGCTATCCTGTCTTGAAAACTTTTTTCAAGACAGAGAATCCTTGTCTCTAAAAAAAAACACTTAAATACATATAAATTAGCCATGATTTTGTAGGGGAATGGCCTCCCATTCACTCAAAATTCACGGTTGTGTTACCATTGTTGTATTTTTGTTTTCTTTTAAACATTTATTTTTATGTGTATGAGTGTTTTGCCTGTGTATCGATTTGTACTATCTGTATATCAGACTACAACATGGCAACAGATCCCCTGAAAGACAGGTGGTAACTTCCATATGTGTACTGAGAGTCACTATGTAGATACTGGATGCTGAACCTGGGTTCTCTGCAAGGGTAACAATCACCCTTCACCACTGACCCATCCATCCTGCCCTATTGTTTCTTTTAAAGTGGTTTTATTTGGGGGAGGGTAATCATCTTACCATATAACACTAAGGAATAGACTAGTTTGCATTTTCTCACATGAAAAACAAGGCACATGATAACATTTGTTTGATTATGTTAGAATCTGGATTTTGGAGGATTTGCTAACAGCTGCTACGATCCTGAACCCAAGGATACCAACAACGTTTAGCTACTTGTTGTTTCATGGGTCCTTGCTCAAACAATTCATTAACCTTTTTCTTTTAGTCTGGTTTTTAGCTCTTGATCATGTGTTTCTTTATTGTTATGCACATAATCTGGTTGAGGGATAGACCTGCGTTTGGAATGTCCACAGAAGTATGGTCATACATATGCCATTGCCCTGCTGTTAGATGTCAAAATGAGCTTTGCAGTTACAGTCATCTGCAAGAGAAGAATGTATAGGTTTATGAGAAACACAAAATAGGCCGCTTTTTTGGATTGGAATCAAGTGTTTCAAGATAATGCTTTTTTTATATCACCCACTTTACTGACACCATTGCTATGGTATACCAAAACTGTTGTTAAGTGATATGAAAAATCAGTTTGAAAAACAAAACAAAATGGCTAAGGGCTGGAGAGATGTCTCAGTGGTTAAGAGGACTCAGGTTCAATTCGTAGCACCCAAACGGCCCACAACTATCTGAAACTCCAGTCCCAAGGGATTTTTGCTGGTTTGTATGAGAATGGTCCCCATGGGCTCATATCTTTGAATGCTTTGTCTCCAGTTGGTAGAACTGTTTGAGAAAGATCAGGGGGTGTGCCCTTGTTGGAGGAGGTGTGTCACTGGGGGCAGGTTTTGAAGCTTCAAAACTCCATTCCCAGTTAGCCCTCTCTGCCTCATGCCTATGGATCAGGATGAAAGTTCTCAGCTACTGCTCTAGCACCATGCCTGCCTGCCATGTTCCCTGCCATGGTGGTCATGGACTCACCCTGTGAAACTGTAAGTCCTCAAAAAACTCTTTCTTTTGTAAGGTACCTTTGCCATGGTGTTTTATCACAGCAATAGGAAGGTAAGTCAGACAGAAGTTGTTACCAGGAAGTGGCCTATTGCTGTAATATTTCTGACCATGCTAGTTTGGGGAGGAATGAGGAAGACTTTGGACTAAGAAAGTGGTTGAATGCTTTAAGTGTTGTTTTAATGTGCAATCCTATTAGGAGATTAGAAGACAATAGTGATGACAGCAATATGGGCTGTGGACTCTTAGCTCAAGAGGCTGCAGAGGGGTGCATATTAACAACTGGACTACAAACCAATCTTGAGGCATTCTGGTAAAGACTGTGACTGTTCTTTGCTCATGTCCTAAGAATCTCCTGAGGCTAAATTGGAAGAGCTTGGGACTAATTTCATTGGCAAAGGAGATTTTAAGGCAGCCTCCTATTGACTTTGTGGCTTGGTTATACTAGTGATTACTCTTTTTTTTTTTAAATAATTTATTTTTTTATTTCTTCAAGTTACATCTCAATCACAATCCCCTCCCTACTCCCCCCTCCAGTCCCACCCTTCCACCCTCCTCCCCCTCAACCCCCCCATCCTCTTCCCTTCTTTTTTTTTTTTTTTTAGTTTAAGGTATTTCTTTTTCCCCCCAACAGCTCTCCCTTTCAGTCCAAAAAAATGGTTCTTTTTCTTATAACTATAAATACAATACAAAACAACAGAAATAAATAGGCCACAATTATAAGAGTTATATGGCTTAGCATACATTCCCAATGTCCAGTCCATATGTATTTGGCACCTGACTTTAACATTCTACTATCTAACCATCTCCATGAGTTTAAAGTTCTATATCTAACTCAGCTTTCATACTAACTTGCCTCACAATTTTAAAAATATCTTCTGAGATCCAGAACACCCTCTTGATTCCTAAACAACTCAAAATTTAACTATGAGACTCTAGCTATCTATTCTTCAACCACCTCAGAGACTTGAGAGGGACAAATATATAGGATTATATAGGAAGTGCAGGGCCTGCAGCTTCCAAAACTAAGAAATGACATACCAGTGGCTGCCTGGACAGTTCCCATTTTCTCTCCATACATTACAGCATCAATCTTCAGCCATTTGGCCCCGTTTCTCTGACAGACATTGATTGTAGAGCAGGAATTATGAAGGACTTACCTACCCTGTCTTGGCAGAGCTAGGCTGTCGACTTACCTGCTTCCAAGTTTTGTCCTTTTTGGACAGAAGTCTGTCTACAGTTGAAGCAAGGGGTTTTTCTTGCCAAGAGAAAGGCTTACCACCAATTCAATCATCTCCCACTGGATATTCTTCGATGCTCATCTTCTACTTGGAGTAGAATAGGGGGTGCTGTCAGGAGCTGACATATCTCGATATCAAAAAATCTTAAGTTAAGAAAACATCTTTGAATGCCATATTCTGCAGATCTCTTGAGGTTTTTGAAGATGCCCTATCTATCTCTTATATTTAGATAAGCAAATATTGCTTGTCTCTTAGCAACTTGATTTCTGAGTAGCTTAGAAAATAACTGTGATAGACTGTCATAGTAACTAACAAAATGACACGTTTTCATGACTATTAGTTTCTGTTTCTTAATTATCCTAAACAGTTTATGTCGGTTGGTAGCAAGAGGCCAAAACTTGACATTTCATTTTTAAGCATTACTACGAACAATACCTTTAAGAAGCATTACCCTTAATTTTGTATCAATATACAAAAATCAATACCAATGTGGCCAAATATAATCTTAATTTTGTATCAATATACAAAGATCAATACTGATGTAGCCCAATACAATCTTAATTTTACATCAATATACAAGGGTCAATACCATTGTGGACAAATATAATCTTAATTTTGTATCATTGTACAAAGATCAATACTGATGTAGCCCTATACAATCTTAATTTTGCATTAATACACAATGATCAATACCAATTTAGCCAAATATAATATTAATTTTGTATCAGTATACAAAGGTATAAGGCTATATTCAATAATCTGTCCTTTTTTCTTGATCTTTCCTATACTATGTCTATGTCCCATTTTTCTCAAGTCTGTTCACTCCTATATAGGAGAGAAAGAAGGATACGGAAAAGAAAAAGAGAGAAGTCCCTGGGTCTAACCTCCAAAACCCATTTAACAAGACCATAGTGATTACTTTTATGCAGGCCTATAATGAAAAAAAGCAAACAGGGCAAGAAGAGATACAAAACGTACAGTTTGCAGAGAAAAGGGCACCAGGGAATGTAATATTGGAGCCAAGACTTGTGTTTGCACAAGTAAGGAAAGATCATATTTTAATAGTAATAAGGGACGTGACACCCTCAGGGTAAGATTCTACCCAGCTAACCCTGTGATTTGTGAAAGAAAAAGGCTTGGAGGATTTTCTGTCCTAAAAAGCAACAAAAACAACAAAATAGAAGCTGTAAAAAGAAATATATGGCTAATTAAACTATTTAAACAGTATATTATTGTTAATTTGTTCCACAGCCTTTAATCCTTATTCCGCCATTATAAATGAGTACACAGACACCATGTGGATTTTAACAAGCCTTGGCCTGAATTGTGCAATCCTAGCCCATCTAAGCTAGCTCTTAATTCTATTACCCAAATATGACCCCATATATACATACGTCCCCTTGGACTGCCATTCTCCACGTTATGCCGATGTTCCTGGCCATGTGGAATGAGGTTCTTTTCTCTAACCCATGGCGTGTGTCTTCTTCCTGCTCCTGGCTTGAATCTTTCTTCTTGCTGGCTGGAATGCCTGAATCCTCTGTCTAAAGCGCAGTCTTCCTGTTAGGAAGTCCCACCTTTCTCTGTCTTTGCCCAATCTCAGGCCTCGGCATTTTATTTAACCAATCAGACTCAATGTAAGTAACAGACAGCAAGCAGGACCAATTAATTAACATTTAGAATGCTTAACACTACCCCAACAAGAAGCTTAGACAAATGTTATTCACGGAGGGGGGGTAGGTTCCATCCCAAGCAAGCAGCATCAGCCTTGTGGTTCTGGCTTTAGGGTCATGAGTGATACAGGGGTAAAGGGGTTTTGGAATCTTCCTCCATGACTAAGGAATGATTTGAGTCACTGAGGTCACATGCATGTGTGGTAGGAAAGTCCCTGCATGGAGGCCAGGAGAGGACATTGCCTGAACCTGTGAAGGTGAAGCCTAGATTGCATTGGAGACCCCAACATGTTGAAGATGCCAGAGCCATGGGGTACCTGCTGAGGAGAGATACAGACAGGGAGTAAAACCAGCACAAGAGAGACAAGTGTGTTGCAGTCAGCAAAGTGGAAGATAATAGCCATCTAAGCCCTTTGATATCAGACACAGAGTTACAGGATTTGGAGTTTGCCTTGCTGGGATTTGATCTTGTTTTGATCCAGTATTTCCTCACTATGCCCCTATTCTGTGGTAAGAGATTTTGTTTCTTAAAAAAAAAACAAAACAGTAATGAGAATGTTTTTGTTTGAATCCCAGGTGTGGGATATGGGTCTGATTCAGTTTGTCCACAGGCGTTAACTATAATTGTCACTCATGTTCTAGCAGGGGAGTAGTTTAGCCAGCTGCAGAAAGTTTAATTTTAAAGATTCTGGAAAGTGGTATAAATGCCAGAGCCCACAGAGGGAGGGGCTCACTTTGAAGGAAGAGGTTGCTGTTCTCCCTACTGCTGCTTCCCCAAGCTGTTGCTGGTTCGATCTGCTGCTGTATTTGCTGTTGCTGGTTGTCTGTACTGCTGGATATCCTAACTACTGAGATTTATATTGCCCCCCAAAGAGCCCTATGACCTTAATCAGCAGGAAGTAGCTAAAAGACCTACATCCCTTTTCCCCTCTAACCTTCTTTCTCTCTTATCTAGTGTTGGGGGTTGGAAGGAATAAAGATTGGAAGGGAGGTAGAGGAATTGTAATATATATTCTGTATCATTGTATGTTGTAAATATGTAGTTTGCTTTTTGATTTTACAGGGATTTACAGTTAAGATATTGCCTTGAGTCACAAAAGAGACTTAAGAGTTTGGACTTTTAAACTGTGTTGAGACTGTGAAAGACTATGGGAACTTTCAAATTTGAACTTAATGAATTTTGCATTTTGATATATAGTCACAAGCCTATGGGGACCAGTGAGTGGAATGTGATGCTTTGGATGAGAATTGGTCCCATAGCCTCAAATATTTTAATGTTTGGTCTCCAGTTGGGGGAATTGTTTGGGAAGGATTGATAAGTGTTGCCTTGTTGGAGGAGATTTGTCACTGGGGGTAGGTTTTGAGGTTTCATACCATTCCCAGTTAGCCTTCTGTGCTTCTTTCCTGCTTTGTGGCTGCCATGTTCCCCTTCCTTGGTATATGTAAGTCCCCAATAAACTCTTTCTTCTATATGTTGTCTTTGTCATGGTGTTTTATCACAGCATAGAAAGGAAACTGAGACAGGATATGAAGCTCACTTCTGGCCTCTGACAGCACTGAACACTCATGGTACCCAGACATGCATGCAAACAAAATTCCCACACACACAATATACAAATTAATTAGTTAATTAACTAATTTTAAAAATTGCCTATAAATATGGATCTACACAAATTGATTTCATTCTACAAACCTGACATCTTGCCTCATCCTGGGCCTAACGAATCTATATTTTCTACCAAGTTCTAAAGCAGACACATCTTCTCCCTCAAAACCACTTCCTTTTTCTTTTTCTTTCTTTCTTTTTTTTTGGTTTTTTGAGACAGGGTTTCTCTGTGTATCCTTGACTGTCCTGGACTCACTTTGTAGACCAGGCTGGCCTTGAACTCATAGAGATTCACCTGCTTCTGCCTCCTGAGTGCTGGGATTAAAGGCGTGAGCCACCACGCCCGGCACCACTTCCTTTTTCTAACTTCAACTCGTGCTATTCTGCTTACTCCATACCCTCACAGATATCTGTGTGACTCTGCCTACATTAAAAAAAAAAAAAATCTTTACTCAAGGTTCATTTCCCATTTAAACTTGCAGTCATTGCTACTCCCATGGGCTGTCAGCCATCTCATAATAAAAAATGCATTCAGTCCAGCTTTGAAAGCCCTCGCAGTCTTTGACAGTACTAAACCATGTTCAAAAGTTCAAAATCTCTTCTGAGACTCAAGTCAGTCTTTTCACTGTGAGCCTCTATCTTTCAATGAACAAGTTCATAGAGCAAACATTCCCATTCCAAAAAGAAGGGCAACGTGACAAGGAAAAGTTGAACTAAAGCAAGACCCAAGCCCAATAGAGCAAAATGCTAATCTCTGAAGCTTCAGGTAGCATCTGGGCCCCTTGGTGATATCATCTGCTCTCTAAAGGGCTTGGTTACTCCTGTCCCTCCATCTCTGCTTCCTGCTTCAAATGTAGTGGAGGATAGCTCCACTCTGTGCTTTTCTCAGCAGATGCACCACAGACCTGGCATCTTTAGTACTCTGAAGTCTCTGCTGCATCTTAGAGTTTACCTTTAGACCTTTGCTCAGTGGTCTCTCTTGCAGGGAATCAAGTCTGCCATGTGTCACCTGGTTTCAGGGCCTTTCTGGAACCATTCGCCCAAGTCTCCATGCCTCTTGCATTTTGCATGCCTTCAAAGTTAGTACCCTGTGACTAACACGGCCAGATCCTGCTGCCAGCCTCCTCCTACCATAGTCACAGTGACCTCTGTGTGCCTCGGGGGACAAGAAAATTTTCCCTAGGCAATTGTTTTGAGCTCTGTGTGTATTGTCTTCCAGCTTTCTACATATTGGAGTGAGTGTTCAGTTACTTTTTAGAGACGTTTGTCTTAGACTGTAAGTCTTAATAGTGTTTTGGCTTGAAAAAATTCCATTTTCAAGTAGGTTTATTTTGTTTTACTTTATGAAATGCTTTATGAGACTAGGATCTCATGTATCCTAGGCTATCTTTCTAACTTGCTATGTAGCTAAATTTGACTTTGAACTTCTGATCTGCTGCCTCCCCTTCTCTAATGATAAAGTTATAATTGTATGGCATTCCCATTTTATGTGGTCTTGGGTATGGAAGCCAAGATTTCACACATCTTCAACCAGCTTTTTACCCAACTGAGCTACAGAGCCAGTCCTATCTTTATTTTTAAATGGAGAAAAAAAAAGCCACAATCAAAGGCTCTTCTTGTGGAGTTGGAGAAATGTCTCAGTAGTTAAGATCACTTGTTGCTTCCGCAAGGGACCCAGGTTTGATTCCCAGCACTGACATCTGGTGACTCACTCCAGTCCCAGGGGATCCAGTGTCCTCTTCTGGCTCTATGGGTACCTGCATGAAAATGGTGCAAAAACATACATGCAGGCACACACAC
>CAJQZJ010031998.1:5119031-5135806 GCA_907164525.1 Lophiomys imhausi | reverse complement strand
AACTAAGATTATAGTTGGCCACAATGGTATTGACCCTTGTATATGGATGCAATATTAAGATTGTATTGGGCCGCATAGGCATTTTCCGGGTTTTCTAGGCTGCTTCTCAGCTCACACTAAAAATCTTAGACTAACCCCTTCATCCCCACACATCACCACCTTACAGGATACAGTATTTCAGAATACCAGCCCCTATAATCAAGAGTCAGTTATTTCTTTGAAAGCATGTACTTTATATATGTACACATATACATATGCACATATTTATTCTGTTGCATTTCTTTCTCTAGAGAGCTCTGATTACAAATCCCTTTGTTTTTATTTATGCTGTCTTTAGAATTCATTTATATCTTTGAATCCATGTTATTATTCCAGTGTCTTAACTGAACTAACTCGCAATTTGACTTTTAGATATCTGTTTCTGATGCCTTCTTTGTTAGCTTTTCATTACTGTGAAAAAAAATACTTGAGGAAATTAATATAAAGAAGAGAAATCGGTTTAGCTCACACTTTCAGAAGCTCCAGTCTCAGAAACTAAAGCGGCAGTCCCTTGTCTGTGTCAACTTGAGGCTGAGACCAAGCTGAACATCATGGTGGAACACAGTAGAGACAAGTTACTTCAGCAGCTGGAAAGAAAACTGCAAGGAACCTAGGATGAAATATGGCCTTGAAGAACACGTTGCCAGTGATTGGGTTTCTCCAGTCTGGTCCTACTTTCTAATAATCTATTCAGCCCTCATGACCCAGCCATCCCTGAATACTGCTCTCCTGGGAGAAGACTTTGGGAGACATGTCAGATACAACTGTCACACCTCAACCCCATCTTAACTCTTAATTGAACCTAATGAAATGTTTTCTTCTCTCCACACTAACTCCTTTCCCTCCATATTTCCTGCCTCAATTGGGGACATTTTTATGCTTAAGTAGAACTCTCCAAGTTGTTATGTGCATCCTTCTCTTTTTCATTATTTCTTTAAATTATTTTTTTCATTTAGCATGCACTATAATGTGCTTCATTACGACCTTTCCTTATGTATGTTGCATTAATGGTAACTAGTCTAGTTTTTCCTCTTATTACCCTCCCCTTTAGCCCCATCTCCCAATTCTATCATATTCTCTTTCCACGCTGACTTAAATTACATTCTTGCCTTCTCACAATCCCCTTTCTAATTCTATGACTCACAGGCACACACAGAAATATAATTTAAAATCTAGGTTCCATTAATGAATGAAAACGAAGCATTTATCTTTCTGAATTTGGCTAATGATTTCTAGTTTCATCAATTTTCTAACAAATGTAATGATTTCATTTTTCTTTATGGCTACATAAAGTTCCATTGAGTGTGTGAAACATTTTTCCTTATCCACTCATCTGCTGATGGACACATAGGCTGGCTCCATTTCCTGAGTTTCTGCAAATAATGGAGCAGTGAGCATAAATGAGTAAATGTCTATGATACATTGACTTAGAAACCCTCTGGTATATACCTGGTGTAGCTGGGCCATAGAGTACTTCTACTTTTATTTTTTCATGAAACCTCTGTGCTAATTTCCACAGTAGCGACATTAGTTTACATTTCTACCAGCAGTGTGTGAAGGATCCTCTTTCTCCAAGTCCTCACTAACATCTGATGTGATTGGCTTTCTTCTTTGAAGTACTTGTTTGTTTGTATGTGTGTGTGTGTGTGTTGTGTCTGTGTGTGGAGAGCAGAAGACAATCTTGTGGAGTCTCCTTCCACCTTTACCTTCTCTAAAATGGACCATGTTCTAGACATAAATGACGTTTTGCCAAATAAAAAAGGAAATAATCTCTTGTATCATATCAGCTCATATTGTAATAAAGCTGGATACAATGGCAATATAAATTGTAGGAAATATTCAAGTACATGGAGAGAGTAGAGTGGATACACCAGCTTGTTCTTAGTACCTGTATACTGAATGGATTATTTTCTATTCATTGACTCTCAGTCTGTGGGTGTGTTTCTTGGAGACAGCAATTAGTTGGATATTATTTTCTTCGGGGGGGGGGGGGGGGGGTTGTTTGTTTTTCTGGATTTTTGGTTTGTTTGTTTTTTTAATTTTTGGTTTGGGTTTTGTTTTTGCTTTTGCTTTTGCTTTTTTGAGACAGGATTCCTCTTCATAGCCTTGGCTGTCCTGGAACTTGCTCTGTAGACCAGGCTGGACTCGAACTCACAGAGATCCATCTGCTTCTGACTCCTGAGTGCTGGGATTAAAGGTGTGCGCCATCACTGCCTGTCGGATCTTGTTTTTTAATGTATTCACCTAGCCTGTGTGTCTTTATTAATGAATTGAGGCCACATTAGTTAGTGCACACTTAAAATCCAATGCAGGAACCTCGTACAATGTAAGATTAAGCTTCCCTTAAATAAAACAAAAGGAAGAATATGAAGGTACTTAAATATGTGATCAGGAGAGTATGTTAATTTTATAGTAACAAATGACCAAAAGCTGAAGATATTTAAGTAAGAGGAACTTTTCCCAGTTCTCAAGGACAGAAGCCTGAAACCAAGTTTTCAGCAGAACCTAGCTCTCTCTGGGGGCCCTGGCAAGAGCCCTTGACTCTTCTCATTTCTGGTGTTCTGTAAAGTTGCTGTGAGTCTTGATCACTCTGGATTCTAGCCTCATCACTGTTTCAGCCTCTTCCTACACGTAGCCGTGTTTCTGTAAGTCTTTGTCTACATGCCTAAAATTTTCATTTTCTTGGATGACATTTATTTGATTAGGGCCCACTTCAATCCAGTATGATTTCATCCTAACTTAATTTTATGCAAATTCTTTTGTTTCAAATAAGATGGTTTTTACAGGTTCCTGGCAGGCAAGAAATTTTGGATAACTTTCTTCAATGGAGTACATAGTTACTTTAGAGTCCTGGAACCAGGAGAAACTATGCTTCAAGCTACTAAGAAGTTATTCCTTAAAATAAAAATAACTTTTTTCTTCTTGGATATTTGTTACAAAAAGATAAAAAAGGAATGTGGTTTATGTTAAAAAAGTCCATTGAGAAAGACAGATATCGTGAGATAAATATAGGCTTAGAAATCGATACGTAAACAAAAATACCTATATGTTATAAAAGCTAAGCATACTTTTAGTCAAAATTGAGTGACAGAAGGGAAGGTTACCAGGTACATTTGTCTAACTGTAAAGAAATCAGGCAACTGTTCTTCTGCGATAAGAGGATAGACTGCATTTTGATGTTCAAGAAGCTGATGACTGCACTTAATCCTACAGACTTCAAACTGCTATCTTGTGTCAGTATTTTGTCTGATTGTGCTTTGAAGATATCAGTCATGTATTTCTCAAATATATTCTTTTCTTCCCCTAACAAAACAAATCCTAAAAGAATTGCTCACAATTAGAATTAACTATACCCAACATGTTGAAATCCAAATTGTGCTTTGAAATTTTTTAAAGAAAATAATCATTTTAGACACACTAGGCAACTTAGTCTAGAACCTTGAAACCTCTAATCTTATACTACTTATTTTAAAAATACATTAAAAAATGCAAGTGCTTATGTGGTTATATTTCAGCTCAAATTAAAATCCGTATGTCCATGATGGTATGTGTATTTCAAAGTTTTGGAAATGTTAACATACAGCTTCCTGTTTATCATTAACACTGTGAGACTGAGGGTAATGTCATTCTTTGTAAGAATGTTTGTGAGGAGAATATAAGTTTTCTGATAATAACATGGCAGTGTTTCTGTGGGCCCTCAATTTAGTTATTCAATTTTTATGTAAGCAATGATGAACATGAACATGAAAAGTAAATATATTCACATGACATGTTTATATGGAAATTCTTCCTTTTTCCTTTCTTACTTTTCATCTTACAGATTTGATCAACTTTTTACAATGAGTAGAATTTGATGTCAAACTGCCTTCTAAATATTTATATTTATAAATAGCTCTCAGCCCTGGTCAAAGAAGTCTCATTTTTTTTTCTTTTTTCTTTCTTTCTTTCTTTCTTTCTTTCTTTCTTTCTTTCTTTCTTTCTTTCTTTTTTTTTTTTTTGCAGTGGGAAGCACTAGAGGTAGAGTGTTATAACTGGTCATGGTGCTAAGAACAACTGACTGTTGAAAAATTGACCTTAAAAGGCATTCTTATATCAACCCCTCTTAAGCTGAAGGAATGACGCTGAAGGAGAGCAGAAAGAATGTAAGAGCCAGAAAATGAGAAATGCCATAAAAACTCTGTCTTCTAGATAGATATAACACAGCGTTGCACTCAGGAGATTACTACAGCAATAACTGCCAATCAAATCTGCATCAGATAGGTCCCACTACCATTCCATCATGGATGAAGCTTGAGCTTCACGAGGCCCCACACCTAGCTTAGGAGCTATTGGCAGTTAATGGCTCTAGAGGAGGGGGAATCATTTTCTTCAGTCCTCTGTTCACTGATAAGGTGCCCATGCTACAATAAATAATCTCACACCCATGACTATGCAAACAACCATAGTCAAACTTACGGTCATTTAGAAAAATCCATGAAAAGATGGGGGGGAGGGGCATGTTGGGAAGAAGAGGTTTCAAGTGTGTGGGAGAGGAACAAAAGAAGGTAATGGGGGATGGTAAATATGCTCAAAATACATTATAAATACTATGAAACTGTCAGAGAATAAATTAAAAATAAAGTTTAAGGGCCGGATAGATGGATCATCAGCTGCATGAGCATGATGACCTAAGTTTGCTTCTCAGAACACACATTAAAAAAAACTCAGAGATGACTCAGAGGCTAAGAGCACTGGCTGCTATTCCAGAGGATCCTGGTTCAATTCCTAGCACCTACATGGCAGCTCACAACTGTCTGTAACTTCATTTACAGGGAATGTTGCATAGACATCCATCCACCCAAAACCACCAATGCCTACTAAAAACAAAATGAAATGAAACAAAAAACACAAAACTAAATATGGTGGTATAGTTATACACACTGTAGCTGCCTCAAAAACAAAGTAAAAAGAGAACTGATTTTGAAAAGTTACCCTCTGACCTCTGCATGTGCACCGCTCCATGCATGCATACTCTTTCAGTAAAATAAATAAGTTTTGAAATAACGATTTTAAAAGTGGAATTCAAAAAACACTACATTTACGATGAGAGAATGGGCTGTTTTAATGCTGTTAGTTTTGTTAAATAACACATTTTAACACAACTTCGATATACTAAGATACATTTCTTGCAATAAAATACAGCCTGTATTTATAAGATTGAGGTTCATAAGCATTAATATTTAGATTTTTAATGGATCACGAAAGTCACCATTTGTACCATTTTTCCAACTGAGAAGTGATTGTGCAAAACAATGCAGGGGGTGATCCTGAGCCAAGAATAACTATGTTGTGGATTCCATCCTCCAGGCTCCCTTCCAAAGAGCTTCCATGCATTTTTACATATTGACTCCCTCACTTAATTCTCAGAAACTAGTCCCTGTTCCATTGCTGTGAAGAGACACAATGACCAAGGCAGTGTAGAAGAGGAAGCATTTAATTGGGGACTTGCATCCATTTTAGAGGATAAGTCTATGACCATCTTGGAGAGAAGTATGGCATACAGGCGTACCACAGCAGGAGCTGAGAGCTTACAACTGATCCACAAACAGGAGGAAGAGAGAGACTGAGGCCTGAAACCATACCCAGAGACACACCTCCTCCAACATGGTCACACCTCCTAATCCTTCCTAAAACAGTTCCACCAACTAGGGACCAAGCTTTCAAACACATGGCCCTGTGGGGTCACTCTCATTCAAACCACCACAATCACCATTTCACAGACAAAATCTCAGACCTGTGGAAGTTAGGTACACTAAGATGCTCACATACTAAATGAAACCGCTGTGATGAAGTCTCACAGCATTTTTTCATCTGAAAAAGTTTGTGTTTTGCCTGTTTTTTTATATATATATATAAGTACTTTATTTTTTTTTTCTTCAAGTTACATCTCAGTCACAAACCCTTCCCTATTTGCCCTTCCTGTCCCACCCTTCCACCCTCTTCCCCCCCAACAGCTTCCCTTTTCAATCCAACAAATGGTTCTTTCTTTTATAACAGTAAATTCTATACAAAACAGCAGAATTAAATATGCCACATTTATGAGAGTTAAATGGCCCAGTATACCTTCCCAATGTCCAGTTTATACATATTTGGCCCCTGACTTTAACCTTCTACCTTCTAACCATCTCCATGAGTTTAAAGTTCTATAACTGACTTAGTTTTCATACTAACTTGCATCACTATTATAACCATCTTCTTAGATCTAGAACGCCCTCTTGATTCCTAAACAACTCAAAATTTAGCTGAGACTCAAGCTGTCTATTCTTCAACCACCTCAGAGAGCTGAGAAGGATAAATATATCTGATTATATAGGAAGTGCAGGGCCTGCAGCTTCCAATACTAAGAAATGACAAACCAGTGACTACCTGGACAGTTCTCATTTTCTCTCCATACATTCCAGCATCAGTCTTCAGCCTTTTGGTCCTGTTTCTCTGACAGACATTTATTGTAGAGCAGGGATTGTGAAGGACTAACCTACCCTGTCTTGGCAGAGCTAGGCTGTCGACTTCCCTGCTACCAAGTTTTGTCCTTTTTGGACAGCAGTCTGTCTGCAGTTGAAGCGAGGAGTTTTTACATGCCAAGAGATAGGCTTGCCACTAATTCAACCATCTCACATTGGAGATTCTTCGATGCTTATCTTCTACTTGGAGTAGAATAGGGGGTGCTGTCAGGAGCTGATATGTCACAATATCAAAAAAAAATCTTAATTTAAGACCACCTCTTTGAATGCCATATTCTGCAGATCTCTTGGGGTTTTTGAAGATGCCCTATCTATCTCTTGTATTTAGATAAGCAAATGTTGCTTGTCTCTTAACAACTTGATTACTGAGTAGCTTAGAGAATATCTGTGATAGACTGTCATAGTAGCTAACAAGGTGACATGCATGCATGACTAGGAGTTTGTTTTTCTTAACTATCCTAAACAGTTTAAGATGGTTGGTATCAAGAGGCCAGAGCTTTACATTTCATTTTTAAGTATCTCTAAGTACGATACCATTAAGAAGCGTTACCTTAAATTTTGTATCAATATACAAAGATCTATTCAAATGTGGCTAAATATACTCTTAATTTTGTATCAATATACAAAGATCAATGCCTATGTGGCCCAATACAATCTTAATATTGTGTCCATATACAAGGGTCAATGCCATTGTGGCCAACTATAATCTTAATTTTGTATCAATATACAAATATCAATACCGACTTAGTCCAATACAATCTTATTTTTGCACAATAAACAATGGTCAATACCACTTTAGCCAAATATACTACTAATTTTGTATCAATATACAAAGGTATAAGGGCATATTCAATAATCTGACCCTTCTTCTTGGTCCTTCCTGTGCTATGTCTATGTCTCGATTTTTCTCAAGTCCGTGCATTCCTACATAGGAGATAAAGAAGGATACAGAAAAGGGAAAGAAGGAATACCCTGGGTCTAACCTCCAAAACCCATTAAACAGGACCATTTAACAACTTGTAATCTCTTCCCCTAAATAACAGAGTTTTTAGTTGTCCTTCAACCACATTAGTCTATTCCATTAGCTCCACACAATGTATCTCAAACTCTATCTCTCTTTTCACTGTATCCCAAAGCTGAATGTGGTCACTTCACCACACCAGTAAGAGAGGAAATGACAAAACCATAATCTAAATTAGTCTTCACCAGTTGCAGTTACTTATCTTACTTTTACAAATTGTATGAAAGTGTTAATGCATTGTTGGGGGCTCTATTAGGGCCTGGGGAAAGGCTTGCACAAAGGACAAAGGTCATTTAGGCTTCATCTACTTCACCTTATTCTGTCCCTGACTTTGTCATTGGTATCTTTAAAGAAAGTTTACATCACATATAGATTCAGAATTTGGGGATTGTTTTCTTCACAGTTATAATCTTAGGCTGGAAAGTTCATTTATTAAGCACTGAAAATGAGAATCAGAACACATTCTTTCTGTAGTTCTTCTTCCAGACATCTGATGCTAATAGGAAGGAGCTCATTGCTTAGTTACTTACTGAGTTTTATCATCTTTCTGAAAAAGTTACATTTAGTAAGGGTTAGGTGAAGAAGAAACAAGCCCACTTATAACTTACATATCTGAAGACTTCAAAGCAAAAAAAAGTTAGGCAAAATTTTTGATTGACACCAACAAAGTGCTTGATTTTACTTTTGTACTCAGTGTGCGGCGTAGTTTCTGTTTATTGTATCATCAGACAGCATTAGTGTCCTGTCTCACCACTTGAACATCCTCAACATTTCAGGGGTTAAAGATGTAACATGTCACAACTGAGTTTCTGTCCTGGGCATAGTAACTCAAGCCTGTCATCCTTGCACTCAGGAGACTGGGGTGGGAGATTTTCATGAGTTCAAGGCCAGCCTGAATTACAGTGTGAAACTATCATCAAAAACAAAAACAGAACTGTCCCAAAGAACCCCCCCCCAAAAAAATCTGTGGTGTATTCACAAGTATTGAGTGAGAATGACACCAAGCTGTCAACAGCAGGGCCAGGCTGTAAATAGAGATAAGAAAACATAGGGACCGGGAAAGTAATCCATATGGCTAGTTTTTTGGTGCTTTTCATTGCTATGACAAAATATCTGTAAGAGAGGAAAAACTGCTCTAGGCATTCATTTTCAGAAGCTTCAGGCCATTGTTGGCTGGCTTCGTTGACCCATGCCTATGGCATGACAGAAATATCATGGAAACAAGAGATTATGGTGGGAAGCAGCTTGCTTAATGACCTCTGGGAGCAAGAGAGAAAAAGGTGCCAGGGACAAAGCCAACCCTTTCAAGACACATTCCTAGTGACATAGTTCCTCCACCTAGGTCTCATCTTGTAGTTCCTCCCTCCTCCAAGTAACATCATCAAATTAAGAATCCATCAGTCTCTGATAACAGCCCTTATGGCCTGGCCCAGTCACCTTTCAATAACACTATCATCTGGGAAAGCCTCTAACAGGGGAGCCTTTGGGTTGGAGCTGGGGGTGGGGTGGCACCTTGTACTTAAACCATAACAGCTGGAATGAAAGCTTCACATGATTCAAAGCTGAGAAGTATGTTTTAGCCCTGCATTAGGGAGGTTTTTCCAGAGTAACAGAACATATAGAATGAATAAATCTCTCCCTTCCTTCTTCCCTACCTATCTGTCTATCTATCAATCTATCTATCTCTATATCGCTATATATTTTAATATATTCCCTTTATATATATGGTCCAGTTAATCCAACAATGGCTGGTTATGAATGGAAAGTTCAAGAATCCAGAAGTTGCTCAGTTCACAAGGTTAGACTTCAGTATATGTAAGAATCCCTAAGAAGTAGGCCCTAATGCCAGTGAAGGAATGAACTTGGTAGCAAGGTAAGAGCAAGCAGGTAAGGAGCAAAATCTCTTTCTTCCATGCCCTTATATAGGTTTCCAGCAGATGTGGCCCAGATTAAAAGGTGTGTCTTTCATCCTCAAAGCCTGGGATTAAAGACATGTCTTCCTATCTCAAAGAGCCAGATCAGAAATGGATCTTCGTACTTCAAACTCAGCAAAAATCCCTAACAGGTGTGCCCTCCATTTTTGGGTTTTAGTTAATTCCAGATGTAGTCAAGTTGATAAACAAGAGTAACTATCCCAAGCCCAGATCTTTTTTCATTAGTGTGTAAAAATATATGTTTGTGTGAGGAGAAATTTCTGTTATATAGTAATTTGTTTAAGTAAGATTAAAGTAGGGTTAGTTAGATAGTTCAGCAGGGCAAAGGTACTTGCCACCAAACCTGGCATTCTGAGTTTGATCCCTGGTACCCATAAGGTGTGAGGAAAGAAGGAACTCCTGAATGACTCTCATGGGGACTCTATGGCACACATGCCTCACCTCCCCTAGATATACACACTAAATAATAAATAAATAATTATTTAAATGTCTTAATTGAAAAATTAAGAGTAGTAACTGCATGTAATGGCTAAGAGGATGTTTAATAGCAATCTTAAAATTTAATTTACATAGCTCACTTTCCAACCGTATGTTCTGCTTCACTTCTTTACAGCAGACAGTTATAAAGGAAATAGACTATGGATGTAGAAAGTAACCCCGTGTGGAGGGATCAAGTCCTCTGCTTGATACGGAGGTGTGGACTTCACTGAAAAACATGCCTAGAAGCCAACATCAAAGCAGATGCCTGAAGGGACAGCAGCAATGAGTCTTGGCAGCACCCGAGGAGGAGACAGAGCAGCAAGAACCAAAGTCCCAAGGCAGAACTGCTAGACATTTTTGAGGTAAGTCAGGCACACCAGTATAGATGTGGGGGAGCAGAGGGGGAGGGCGAGTGTTAAAGGATGAGGCAAGAGAGGTAAGGTTAAGGTGGCCTAGCATGTAGCCTTAGGCTGCAGTAGAGATTTTGCACATTTGTGGTCAAAATGGTTTCAGAAGCAGAGACTCCTTCTAAGAGTCAAGTCACATGAAACAGAAATGCCACAATGCACCACTTAACCAATTAAGGATAACAATTTCTACTCCGGACTATTTTTTGGGTGCAGATGATTCTGTAAGATCACCAATAATTCAGTTTTGGGAAAGGACACGACTGGGGCTGTGGGTGCTAAACTTCTTAGAACGGCCTGACAGTTTCTCAAGGTTTCTGTCTTTCACCTTTCTAAAGTGTTTGGCAGAGATTTTTAGTAAAAGAACATTGCTAATTTTCTAAGCCTATACAACATATTATTGATATTATTCAAGAATCAGAACACCTGTTCTATTAGCTGTTCAATCACATATCCAACAAACACCTACTTTGTACTTGTTACATTCCAGGGACCATGTAAAGTACTGACAACACAGATATGTAAGTGACTACTTCCAAGTTCGTGTCACGGTTGAGGGAATCAGATTTAGAAATAGTTACAGGATGATGTGGCAGGTGCTTGGCAGGCAGCAGACAGACAGTTGAACGGGTGGCGGATGGTGACAGTGAGCACAAAGTGCTGCTTCTGTCTGAGGATGTCAGAATGGGAGCAAGCATTCATGTTTGATCATCAGCTGCATGAGGAAGAGACGCTGTGTATCTTCTTCACTCCTGGATCGAGTGCAGATACAGAAAATAACTTATGCTCAGAAAAATTTTATTGAATGAATGAATGAATGAGTGAATGAATGAATGGGATGTTGTGTAGTGTGAAATGGGATAAGATTTATCTGGGAGGCTGGTCACAAAACTACTGACAAGTGGAAAAACGTACAAACTGGACGACAATGTGGAGCTGTGTGGTTCTTTAGTAGCAATAAGATTTCTACTTGGATTTGATGAAACACACACACACACACACACACATATATATATTAACATAGAAATGTTTTTGTTTTCCCAGGTCCTTTAACTAATGTGTTCACAAACAAGAACAACTCTGAAATCAGCATAGATAGCATTGTCCTCACAATAAGATTTATTCGCCTGGGTAAACTCAGTAGGAAAAAGAAAATTACAGATTTTGCCACACAGCAAAATGGAGTATCTTTTTCATTCATTGCTACACTTCAGCCTTCATCAGGTATAACAAACTCTGGAAGTGATTTCAACAGAATGACAAAAGAAATGGGACAAAAATTCGTTTAGAACTGGTTCACACCAGCTCTGTAGCATGTACTATTAACAGCTAAGATCAAGTCACAAAACATTATTTTGAGGAGAAAGGGTTTAGTGAACCCTAGAAATTGGGTTTGATTTATGCCAGCAAATCTGCCTTTTCACTGCTTGAGATTTCTAAGGAAGAAAGCCACAGTTCTTACCAAATGGTTTCTAAGGAAACTCCTTACCCCACAGCCTCTGAAAACAATTTGGTTGTTAATGAGCGCTCCTTCTCACGGTGGGAAAGTGTTAACTGAAAGAAAAGGCTGCTAGTCTGGCCAGGCAGTCTGTAAAAATGTTCACAGTTTCACAGTCACCTTTATGAAATTTCTACTTAGACTAAACACTTTTAGGTCCCGTTTCACGTTTCATAGTTATTCTAACTCCTAAGTACACTTTTCTAAGGAAGCTAGGACAGTAGGAGTGTATACCCACTAGCAAAGGAGCTTGCAAATGCATTCAAACAAGTTGCATTCCAGACTCTGGCCATTGCACTGAGGTTTTCAGTTGTTTTTGGAATCCAGCATTGTAGGATTTACATATTGGTGTTGAATTATTAATATTAAATTTGTTTGCATAAAATACATCTAAAAAATCCTAGACAACATTGTTTGTCTTTAATTGTGTTTCTAAAATGTATTCTGAAGTGTCCAATAAGTTATTTTTATTTTACTTCAAGTTCTTCACTCAAAATCCATTTCAGTTTTAACTGCAATCCTTTTTATAATAACTTCAAGATGTCTTTAGACATATAATGAAACAGCCTGGTAGTTAAAAGACAGATGTTAGCTACCCTTAATTCTTATTGAAGTCAGTTTTCAAGAATCCTTGCCTGCATTTTCTTGATAACCATTGGGAATGAAAGCAAAGGAAATTCATTCACAAATTTCAGGGGATTTTTCATTTCAAGCTTTATTCAGAACATGAATGAATAAATGCTAGGAGCCAAAAAAAGTGACCATTACAAATTCAGAAGAAAATGTTTAGAAATCTTTCTTGCCCTGGGACTTACATCCATTTTCAAGTCTTTGTAAAATATAAACAGTCAGTTGTTGAGTCACTTGGAAACCCCTCAGGGTATCACTCTGTCCATAGTGGCCTTCAGTCCATCTGTCCCCAAATATGTTTTCTGCTTTAGACTTCTGTGCAAAGGAGAGCTGCCAAGCTTCTTCTTGTCTTTGGTTGTTCTCCTCATCTGACCCCTACCTCCTTTCTCTTTCTCTGCTGGTCTTTGAACTTCCTCCACTGTGGACAGCTGCTTTCATTTGTAGCTGTTTTGGATTGGGCAAAGTTCTGCCAAGGAAAATAAGAAAACAAGAAGGGTTGCAAGTGCTTTGTATGTGTGGCAGCTCTCTAGTTGTCCACTGTTGGATCTTCTTGTCCTTTGGGTAGAAAGCTAGGAAGGGATCTGCTGCTGAAGATTGGCCCTAAAAGACTTTTGTCCCTCACCTTACAATCAACATGTTCAAAAACCACTTGTTTTGAAAGAGAATGTGTATTTGCTTTGGTCAGATGTATGCTACTGCCAATATTTTATAGCTTACAAGAGTAATTTTTGTTGTTTTTTCAGACAGGTTCTCACTCTGTAGCCCAAACTATCCTAAAACTTGTCATCCCTCACATCTGGCTCATCAATGCTGGGATTACAAGGACACACCACCACACCTGCTTACAGTAATCATAACTTAGATGATATTTTTTATTAGGATGTTACAGAGGGAAGGTATCTGACCTTTTCTCCCTTGTTCTTATATTTTTGGTTGTGAGTCTAGCCTTTAACCACTGAGCCATCTCTCCAGCCCTTCTCCCTTGTTCTTTAGAATACACAAAAATCAGAGGACAGAAGGTTCTTTAGTCAGTGTTTCCAGAGTGATACACAATAGATATGAATGCATATGAGACTAATTCATAAATACTAGTTCATGAAAAGAATGAAGAAAACATTTTTTTCTCAATCAAAATAACAGCCAAAAAAACCCAAACCAAACCAAAACAACAACAACAAAAAACCTTTATGGCTGCTGTTGTCATTCCACATTGTTTGATGACTGGCTGGGGTTAAGGAAAATCTTTCTAGAGTAGATTAAAAGGAAAAGTTAATTCTGCCTCAATGGAGAAAACACCAGCAGAGGTTGACTGAGTGTGATGTCTAAACGAGAAACCCACAGCAAAATGGGCTTTCTCTCTCAGCACAGTGAATTTCTTTCTTTTTATCTCCTCGCCTTTCTCACACTCTCTACCACAGGGTGGCTACCCAGATGAGATGACAATCTAAGGGGGTAACTCCATGTCAGACTAGAGGGATGCTGACCTTTGCTTATGGTACCCAGTCTACATCTCACATGGGTGCATCCAGGGCTGCCCGAAGAAATGGTCCAAGTAAATAATTCCTCATGTCTTCATGTATTAATTCTGCTAGAAGGGTTGAACTGTTAAAAGGATAAACCACATACGATTTATCAACAAATTCATGAGGAAAGTTTGCCTTGTTCATTGGCAAACATCAAGTTTTGATGGTAAATAAGACTTGAGACCTCCTCTCTAGAGAGCCCCAGTCTAGCTGAGGGGAGAAATGTGCATAAGAGAAATTATAACCCAATTTTATAGAAAGGAGCTAATACTATTCTTTCAAAACAGTTTCTAAAATTGATAAATCTTGCCAAATACAAGGTGACACAGGTAGGGTGTTAGCAGATCCAAGGTTTCTGTGACAAAGAATAAGAGAAGAGAACAGGGAGGGTGAATGTGACCAATATTTTATGTGCTTGTTTGGAATTTGCACAGTGAAAGCTGCTATTCTGTACAACTAATACATGGTAATCAAGTATTTTAAGTAATGTTAACTATCTTCTGTCTTATTGCTTTTTCTTTTCCTCTTTCAGTCACCTCATGTCAGACACTGGGTCCAAATGCAGCCTGCCCAAATTTCTCTCATTACTAGCAGATGCCAGTTTGTGTTCCTGATGAAATGTGATGTCTGCATTTTACACGTCATCATAATGCCTACTTCCTAAAGAACAAATGCAGTAATGAACAGGAAGACTCTAAGCTGAATGATGGATGGCTTTCTGATCCCTATCTCATTTTCTTCCCAACTGCTTTTCTCTTTTACAAGTAAATAGTGAATGAAGTGAAACTTCCTTTCTTCTGAATCTTAACAACAGGTCTTGTTTTTCAGCCATTTGTGGCCTTTCTGTGCTTTATATGGTATGAGTCAGTATACTTGGTTTCTGTCTACTAGGTGAGAGCAACCCCATAGGTGTGGCAACCAAAAAATGTCTCCACCCATTGCCAACCATTCCTGGAGTAAAATCATCCCAAATTGATTGTTGACTTTAAGCTAATGACACCATGCACAGTGACTAAGATGTGGTTTTCGGATGGCTCCGTGTCTTGAGCCTGCCCTGCTCTGTAATGGACTCAGTGCATACTTTATGACAATTATCAGAAGAACCACACTGAGCAAGGCAGTCCTTAGCTTGAAATAACTTTTATGTGTGGAGGTCAGAGAATTCAAGAGCATCAGTTCTCCACTTCTACCCTCGGTATCAAACTCAGGTGGAGCTCAGTGCCCTGAGTTTCGAACATATCTATAATAAATGTACAAAATTACCTATATGTATATGTTATCAAAATACTTCCATGCAGAGGAAAATCTTTATAATTCTCTTTAAACTGTTTTTAAAGAACCGATTCTTGTACAAGAAAGATTCAAATGCGTTGTTTTGTTTTACTACTGAGGTATTTACTTATTTTTATGTTTATTTTTTTCTCTGTATCTTTCATAAACCAACACTTGTGTTGTGGGTTTAGAGACTATTAACAACACCTGTTCATATGCAGAGAGTTCTTATTGTTTGAACAGCTGTCCACACTTTGAACATTTTTCTGAGCCCATTCAGCTTTAAAAGAATAATTATTGATAAAATAGATCTTACAATTGTGTAACTAAAACAAGTCCTAATTGCTCATCTTACCACTGTCAATATGTAAACACTTTTAAAAAGTAAAAAGTAATTATTTCAGATCCTATAACACTGGTTCTCAACCTTTAGGTTGAGACCCCTTGTGGGGGTGTCAACTGACCCTTTCACAGGAGTTGTCTAAGATCATCAGAAAGCACAGACATTTACATTATGATTCATAAGTGTAGCAACATTACAATTATGAAGTAACAACAAGAATAATTTTATGGTTGAGGGTTAGCACAACATGAGGAACTCTTATAGAGTCAAAGCATTAGGAAGATTGTAAACCACTGCTATAACAGCATTATGGCTCATTTAAAATTGAATCAAAACTAAGGATTACAATGGAAGATGCATATAATCCCTGTACTCAGAAAGTGATTGTGAGTTGAGGCTTACTTGGACACATAGTGAGTCTAGACTACCGTAGGGTACAGAAGGAAGCTCTGTCTCAGTAGGTAAGTAGATATATAGATAGACTCAGGTAGGGCAAGATACCATGAATGGCATTAACATTATCTTTGAGTTGGCATGCTACTGTGCAACTTATTATGCATTAATAAAATAATTACTTTCCAGGAATACAGCATTTATCTAGACCTGTGTGCATGCAAAGCAATTCAGTGAAGCTCTAGTAAGAGTCTGAGTTGTTTTGGTTTTCTGTGTTTGCTGGTGAATAAGCTTTACAGGGATAGTCATTTTTTATTTTTAATATTTATTAGATGTCTATTCTGTGAAAAATTTAATTTTTAACTCTGAGATTGTTTCTGTATGTATGTGTGTGTGTGTGTGTGTGTGTGCGCACAATTTTATATACTTACTTTGTATTGAGTGGTTACTAAATAAAAGGAGTCATGCAAAGCACTTTTCAAGCATAATATATTTTGTGTAAGAATCTCATGAAAAGCCATATAGTGAGAGGCTTGAAAAATGGCTCAGGAGTTAAGAGCACTTGCTACTTCCAGAGGTACTGAGCTTATTTCTCAGAGCCCACATCAGGCAACTCACAATTATCTAAAACTCTAGCCCTAGGGGACCTAACCTTCTTCTGGCCTCTGTTGGCACTGGTGCACGCATGCACACACACACACACACACACACACACACACACACACACACACACAC